>DWJZ01001103.1:0-25531 GCA_018249125.1 Asbolis capucinus | reverse complement strand
TAATAATGTTACAGCGTATGGGTACAGAGATTAATTATCCATAAGGAATAGAAAATACCGAAGTCAATACTTAATATGGCTCGGAATTTGGTTATGAATTCAAAATATCTGTTTGAACGAAATGTAAACTTAAGTTTCTAGTTGAAAAAAAAATCACTATCATCATTCCAACCGATAACTGTCCCACTACTGGGCTAGGGTCTCCTCTCACAGTGTGAGGGGTGCAGGCCGTGGTGGCTATGCGCGGGTTGGTGGACTTCACACACCTTCGAGAACTTTATGGAGAACTCAGGATTGTAGGTTTCCTCACGATGTTTTCCTTCAGGATAGTAAGTGATAATTAACTTCTGATACACACATAACTTTGGAAATGACAGGGGCGCGCAGCAGGATTGAACCCGGGACCTCCCGTTCGAGAGATCAACGTTCAAACCACAAGGCTATCACTCTTCGTTACTACTGCTAAGTAACGTTAATAACTCTGTAATTTGTAAGTTCTATTATAATAAATCTACATTGTAGGTATTTTTTGCCTTAAACGGTCTTCAGAGGTAGAAGAATCTTTTTTTTTATTTTTTTCTACAAATATTATACGAACACGAGTGGACAGAAAAGCAGACAATGAACAGCAGATTCACTATTTGCATTGTCTACTCAGAAGGAAGTAATTTCACAGGCCGGTTGGTCTAGTGGTTAGTGAACCTGACTACTACACCGGAGATCATGGGTTCGATTTCCACCCAGGTCAAACTTTTCTGTGATAGCAGGAATGTTTGTTCTGTGTGTCTGAGTGTTAATTGAAATATCTACTTAAGTATATATTTAAACGTATATATGTATGTTTATCAGTAATCTGATCACCATAGCACAAGCTAACGCTTAGCTTGGGGTCAGATGGCCGTGTGTGAGTTGTCCAAAGATATTTACTTAATATTTATTTATTTATTTATAGACCCTCACGCGCTAAGAAGACATATACAGGAAAGGAGTACATCGCTGAGCGACTGGGGTCAATTTTAACCCTATACTAACAAAACAAACGGATGGACGGAGAGCAAAGTCCTATGCATTCCATCCTAAACTAAAAATATAAATGAGGTATTTTTAATTGTGAAATTAAAAATAGGTAATCACTCCAAACAGAATATAAATCAAGTACCTAAATTGATATCGAGTCACAATGATAACATACTATTAGTAGACCAGCGTTCTCGTAGTGAGCGTGCTCGTGAGTCATCGTAGAAAGTAAACAGTCGCCTCCAGTCAATTCAATTTGAACTGTCCTGACAACGCCAATTTACTAGCGTCTAAATGGCTACCTTTGCTACGAAAACCATTTGAAACACAACAATAAATCTTCACTGGAATCACGGTCTAATTTCGTAAAAGCCCCGTCTCGCTTTGCTAATTAATATGAATGGCATTTGCATCCGGCTTTTTCTCGCGTGGGCCATTTTCAACTATTGTTTCGCAAAGATCCTCACAATTTATTCCTATTTTTAGTGGACTGCATCGCGCCGGGACTGTTATTGAGAACAATAAAACATCAGTTTTTTTGGTCAGAATGAAATGAAAAGCTTTTGTATTCTGTAGACAAATTGGGGCTGTTTGCCGCTTCTAGTTTCAAAATTATAATTGGACCACTTATTAAAAGCGTGGATTGCCGTTTTTGATTATTATTTACTACTTGCTCACCCGACATGTTTTCTGCCGTATAATAATTATCATTTACCTGTTATCCCGCGGGAATAAAGCCATTTCCCAGCATAAAAATAGATGTCTTCGAAATTTAAAACGTGTTAGATAAGATAAAATAAGATTAGAATAATATTAAAACGTGTCAGAGCCTACCTTATTAGGGTATAGGTACTCCCTACTTAATATCCTACTAATATTATAAATGGGAATGTTTGTGCGCATGGATGGTCTGTTACTACTTCACGTAAAAACTACTGAACGGATCTGAATGAAATTTGGCACAGGGATAGCTTATAGTCTTGAATAACACATAAGTTACTTTTTATCAACATACCACGCGGGTGACGCCGCCGGAGGAGCCTAGTGATGAAAAAAACATTTTTCGAAGCGATTTTATTTCTTTAGGCATCGTTTCTAGGTAATTCGATAAAGCTACGAGTAGCTACTTAGTGGAATTTTATGTTGCCAAAAAAATATTAATATCCATACGAAATGCATTGGAGGCTTTGCCAAAAAATGGTAGTATGTTACTATTCAATTGACTATAACTACGGGAATGATTAAATTTAGTGATGCAGTTAGAACACTTTATGATAATATATTGGCATCGGCTGTGGTCGACTAAATGCATAATATTGAATGAGCTTTCCTTGTTTTAAAGCACTTAAAATGATGTGCGTTTACCTTCTCTCTTCTCTTACAATCTCTAAGTACTCTCTTTTCTATTCTTCTGTCACCCATTCTGTAATAATATGATGTTGGTGTGATTAGTTGCATCAACGATATCTTCCAAGAAGACTAGCGCCACGACGCGTCAGGGATGACTCAGTCTCGTGTTAATGTCCATGGGTGGCCACGTACCATGACCAGTCCGCTCATTTGTCTGTTAATAACATAAAAGGCACCTCACTTTCATAATTAACTAGCAAATTAGCATCCACAAGAAAACGGAATCGACGAAAAATAGCGCCTTAGTTCTATTGAATTGATTGTAGTTTAAGTTTAGTATAAATGCGATTTTTTCATTTATTTAAGAAATGCGAGGGATATTTCATAGCAAGGCTTACAAGCGTAATTCCTGTCTAGACTCTTGTCGTATTTACAGCGACGGGTCAATGTCTGCCCGAAACATTACGGTTTATCCATATCTGACATTTGTTGTGGAAACTTTGAAACAAGTGCACTTAGCTTGTGTATCATTTTATTATCTATATCTATACCCCACTGGCTCTTTCACGCGACTACTTCGAACAACCACATAGATCGAAATTTCAAGAACACTGTAACAAGAACAAGAGAAGTCAAATTATCCCTCTTCCTCCTTGTGTCGTTGTTCTCAATGCTGAGGTTCTCTCATTCTCAACAGATCACCTTTTGTTTGATGAGGTTGTGCCATCGACTACGATTGCCAGCTGCGTGTATAGCATAACCTTAGCTGCTTAGTGTGGTGCGGATCAGATCTCTCCATATGGGGCCTCTCCCCCAAGATCCTTTCCCCTCGACCTTGCCTGCCTCAACTTAGACTTATTTACTCAAAATTCATTGCCACTTACCATCAGGTGCGATCGTAGTCAAGCGCTAATTTAACTAGCGCTAAACAAATAATTTCTTACATAATTTTTATCAAGTGCATAAATATATGCAATGTTTTATATTGAATGATAATGAAATATTATACAAACTTTTATTCTATACCTCCACTCATTCAAACTTTCTCTGCGTTCTATTTCTGTAGCATTTTTCATCAATATTGATTCGGTCTTGAAAGCGTAATGGCCAAATAGACAGACGGAGTTGTGTTCCTATTTATAATATTACTAGAGATAAAATGGCAGGTTTAACGCTGGAATTATTCTAGGAATTATTCTAGTTTTTTTAGGAAAAACAGACGACGAAGGTCATAGACATCGTATCCAAAATTAAAATCTATGGTATTAGAAAATATACAAAATTAAAAACGCAGCCACTAACGAAGACCCACTACGAATAAATGACTAGATTACAACTTTACTTAAATAATATTATAATTAAAAAATACGTTCATATATTAACTTTGATTCCCCTGCGTTTATTTTAAGAGAAGGAATACCAATAGACTAAGTTGAAATGTTTTGTTCATCTGTACTAACTATTTCTGATCCATTTTTACATGCACACGGGCACGCTAGCCCCCTAGACAATTGTCTTTTTTATTATCGTTCACGCCAAATACCCGTTCAAAATGTTTGGGAATGACATTTGGTGCAGAAAAATATGGCATTTGTCTTTCCGAAAGAGATGTTATTTCCGTTTACAAGTAACGTTTGGCAATAACGTTGAACGATAACAGGTATGACATCTGTCTAAGAGTCCACGTGTTTTTTCTGGACCCTAATACTCCGAAAAGATGTATTTTTTTTGACAAATTTGTTATGTGATATGACCCTGATTCCAGGATGGAGGGGGTCGCGTTATCGTCATCTTATACCTAAATCATGAGGGCCAGCTTAAACGAAAGATCCAGGATAATATTTAGATGTAAAGTCAGGTGCATGTTTATTCAGATAGACATCCAATTTAGAGCGAGGTTGCATAAAACACGCAGCCATAAGTATAATATCCGGCGGTGTAGCGAGCGTGTAGTCTCATTAAAACTTTCCTCAGACTGGCTTGCACGTGTTTTTAATTTTTATCGAGAGCACTCGTCGTTAGGGCTCCCACGGCTTCGGGTGCTTTGATTGCGGTAATGATGTCTCTCCCGGACCCTCCCACTATGCTCCACTCATCTCTTTACTATCTTTAAATTATTATTCCTTTACAAATTAATGCACGCCGTCTTTTTAATTAAGCGACTTTGTTTATGAAAAGGTTACATGTTAACATCTTCCTAGGTACTGTGTTGCCAGTGTATTTTTTGCGCTACTTTTGTAGTAACTTATATAATTAAATTATTAGAAGGTATTTATGCCTATAGGCCATTTAATTTCATTTAATTTACGAACATTATCCAATACTACAGTCCTATGCAACTAATCGAAAAGGAATGTAGGTACAGAATTACAATTTTATAGGTTCATGTAATAAATAAATGTGTGACCGTTACTAATACTAGGTTGTTCTATCGGTTACAACCTCGCAATTGGTACAGTACCCCCTCCCCCTCCCCCTCCCCACACATAACACCACGTCTAGGGCATCAATACAACGTTCGGGTTGTTTTTTGAAGATAAAAAGTAATCTATGCTTATTCTCTCTACCTTTGTATCAAGTTTTATCCTAATCGGTTCAGTAGTTTAGGCGTGCAAAGTGTAAGGCAGACAGACAGTTACTTTCGCATTTATAATAATAGTCGTGAAGTTATGAAGTTGTAAATCAAAACCATGATAGTGTCATTGTATACATTTTTATTTGATCGTTGAACAGAGTAATCGGGTAGCAGTGAGTTATTTGACGATGGAAGCATGTGATTACGTCTCGGCCGCTATCGCTCTTCCCAACGCGCGTTGTCGAGGCCGCGCCGCCGCGCCACCGCGCCACCCTGCAACTCTATACATTACTACTTTCACCCGATCAATTTGGAACTATTTACCATTCTTTTCAATTTTATAATTATGTTCGTACGATTTTATATCTGTTTTACTTTAAAGGGATGAAATATTTAATACGAAGAATTATATACGAAGTGTACAGGGAAATTATATAAACATTTTTATATTGTACCTACACTTGTGGCAAATAAATTGATTTGGATTTGTTTTTTTTCTCATGTATATACTAAAAATAAATTTGTAAAGGGGTCAATTCAGTTTATTAAATATGTATATATTTTTAATTTAGATGCATAGAAGTTTCGTTAGCGATATGTAGACAAAAATATTTTTTTTAATTTATAGTCTGTCTGTCCGTTCGGGCTTCACGCAAAAACCACTGGACAGATTTAGATATGAAACTTGGCATAATCGAAGTTTAAAACCCTAGAATGGTTATAGGATAGATTTTTTCCCAGGAAATATCTTTGTTCCCGCAGGATAACGCGTTTAAATAAATATGGCAAATCTAAAACTAATTTCGCATATTTATAAGGACAACGGATATAGGATACTTTTTATCCCAGAAAATTGCTTTGTTCCCGTGGGATAATAGATTAAATTTGTATGGCTACTTTGAAACCACTGGACAACTTTAGACACAATTGTGCATGTTTGTAGTAAATATGACGCGAAGAATTATTGGATAGTTTTCATCCCATCTTCTTCTGAAGCGAAGTGAGGGGAATTTCTAGTTTGTAATAAAAGTAAAAAACGATGTGAAAATATGTATTTTTGTTAATAAATTGATCACGATAATATTTGGTTAGTTTCCCATAACCTAATACGGACTAAGACGCTTCTAACAATATCTACTTTGTCGAATGATGCTAAGTAATTTATGAATTCTGTGGGAACACATACTATTGACTATAAAAATAACCGGCTACTAAACTATAAGCTGTATAAAAATATATACATTATCTAGATAATTTAAGTATAAAAAATATATGAACTTTGATCTGCAGACCCTTCTTAATTCCAAGCAGATCTCTAATCATAGAATAAACTCTATACCGTTGTCATTTTTGTTTCTAAAAGGTCCTCAATAAAAGCGTGTTTATAGTTTAAAACTATTAATATTGCATGATATAAAATAATAGTTGGCGGATGACAGATAGCGAGTGCATGCAGAGCCGCGGTAAATCCGCTTAGTCCGGTCACTACGCGGCCCATGTCCCGTTTTAATGGATTTTTCTCGTCGATTGCTTCCTGCATTAAGGATGCGTACGAGATTAACGGACTTTTTGACTGGATTTTGTTGCATTTTCATACCGATCAAAATATTTTTATTTTTATGGAATTTATTGATATTAAATTAATCGTTGGTGAATTTCGTTATATTTCGAGACCTACGCGACCTATGAGAGACGTATGATATAGAAGACTTCAAGAGAAGAGTGAATAGGCATTTACTAAGTTAATGCGTCCAATACCTTGACAACATCGCCTCATCGCCACTTACCATCAGGTGGGAACGATGTCCAGCGTTAACTTATGCTATGTAAAATATGTAGTTTCATAAAGATTTTTAAAAATACCTACACGATATAAACAATGTTAGTTTAAGTAAATACTATTGTATATAAATAAATATGCAAGCAAGTTAGTTAAATAGGCGGTTTTTATTGATGCTATTGTGCTAAAGCTTGGGTTAACATTAACTTAGTTTTAAAACCGTTAACAAATATAAAAAGTATGTTCGTTTAAACAACTCTCGTCTACGTCCAACCCTTAGCTATATCGAAGCGAAGCAAACTCGCATCAAATGAAATGTAATGATAGACCAGATATTTTGGGAAACAATTTTCTTCCGCGGAATTTAGCGGATGCTTGCATGCTGTTACAAATCGGTTTAGTCCGGTCGCCGCTTCCTCGATGTCCAGACCAGCTGGCGGTAACGATCTCCACCAAATCAATAAAATCAATTTGTATCCACCACTTCTATATAAGCTACAGCAAATAGCAATAAACGTTCACTTAGGCCAGAGTTTCCCAAACGTCCCCCATACACCACTTACGGAATTTTACTGTTTTTGATGGACCCCCGGCTGCTATATTTCTGTTTTTGTGTAAAAGTTGAGGTTCTACGTTTTGAGATTTTGCATCGGAATATTTTTTAAAACATTTTATTACATTACGATTTTTCAATGACATTATTTTATGTTGTTGTACTTATATCTCTTTACATGAAAATAAAATCCCTTAGCGTTCATGCCAAACGCTAGTTCAAAGCATATGTATGAATGAAGTTTATGAAGTTTAGTGCCTAAAAATTAGGACTGTGAATCCTTCGTTTCATTTTTGTCACGTTAACGTACACCCTCATCTCGAGTCTCTCGAGGAGCCTTGGGGGTCTATCCGGGCTGCTTTGAGAATCACTGACCTAAACTATATTTACAAATAGAGCTCGGAGACTGTCGATCCTAAATAACCAGCTGCGTTAAGCAGTAGCGGGTGACGGGAGGGGGACGGGCGGCCGCTAGTGGCAAAAAAAATCATGAGCGCTTCTGAGCTTTGGAACGTACATCGGTGTCGGAGGTTTACGGTAGGCATACAAACTTCTAATATCTGGGTTGGTACCCCAACAATGCTCTAGGGCGCATTAGTCACGAGGAGATATTAGTGTTCAAATGTGGGTCATTAGCTGGTTAGCTAGGGTGGCCAACATTAAAAAAAATAAAGTACTTCTTTCTTACAAGGATAAGTGTTTAAGACAAAGTGAAGAGTATTTTTTTTATTATATTGTAACGAGTGTAAGGACATACGTCTTTGTACTTCTCCGCCAAGTTATCGATTTTGAAAGCCTCATAGACGGCGCAAAAATAAAAATAAAAGTAAAAAAGAGCTTGTAATTGAGAAATTGATAAATTGAAGAGCTATATGCATTTTGGTAGACAATTATCAAAATGATGCTGAAAATAATTATATTTTAAATAGTATAAAAGTAGGTATAATTTAGTGAAAAACAGTAGTAGTTTAATATAGTAGCCGACCTAGTTGAAGCTCATATTAAAATAGAAAATGCCAGCCACCTTCTTATCTGTCATAATACCACATCAATATCCGTCCGCGCCCGCTGTCACTTAACTTTGCCGTTTACGAACAGGGACCAGGAACCCGTGGTCCGCGGGCCACATGCAATCACTGTGCGTCCCACACAGACTCCATTTACACGACGGAACTTGGCGTTTCTTGTCATCCTCCTGACGACGAAGAGCCGTCTTAATATCCTTCTAACATTTGTGAACGTCATATAACAAAAGGTTGCCGACCCGTGATGTGCTCGATAATCCTGAACATCATTCGGCCGATGTGATGCTGCAGCGCAAGGTGTATAGGATGCTACAAGCAGGCTGCAATCCTGTTAGCACGGTCACTGCACCGCTCATACCGAGCCAGCAGTGAACTCGCGCGAAAAATCATCTAATGGGTTTTTCATGTCGATTTCACACTGCATCAGTATTCGTGAGAGATTATCCTCTGTTTTCCTGTTTATTTCTGGCTTCATGATTTACTTCCACACCTGCTTCAGGCACAGACGAGTAAGAAGATGTTCAGCTTTTATATTTAAATGTGTAACTGATTGCTGACTGTACGTGGAAGATATTTCAAAGAAATTTGTGAATAATAGATACTCCAAAACAATGGTTGTTAGATATTTGTAATCACACCTTGTGGTAATTGGCCTATTGATAGGTCTCACCGACCTACTACTTCTTTTTGAAGTGAAAAGTTTCAATACTTTATGAATGTACAATCTAGCCTAATCCAATATAATAGAGTAATAAGTAACTTAAAGTTCACTTAGACTGCTACGATATATGTACTATTGCTCTTGTGTTCTGTTATTCACTAAATCACTAGCACTATCACTGAGTTATATAGTCAAATCATATGGCTTTGTCATTTTTAGCCTTCTCGCTATGTCCGTGGTGTCGAGGAGCTGGATATCCTCGACATACACATGCTGATGAAGCCTTCGCTGGTGGGTTTCTGCGTATTTCCTTATTACATTTTTATTAAAGTCTAACTTGTTTTTGAGATGAAAAAAAACATTGAATTCAACGACACCTCAGTATATAAGTACACATATAATGTGTATGTACGTACGTAGATGCAAAAGTTAAAATATAAAAATATACCCTGCACAATAAAATATTTCCTGAAAACTAAAAACTTCATTCGCCTCACCCGGAGTGCCGCTGTTTTTTGTTTTTCGTTTTTACCTAATCATTAGTTTATAATAACAAACAATTAGTAAACGTGTCATATATAGTAGGTACGCCGGTAATTGCCTAAGTGACATGGTGGTATATAAAAAGTCCCGAGCCGTGCGTTATTGTGAGCGCGACGTGATTTTGCAAGATTCTGTTGCCATTAATAATGATTAAAGTGAAATCTATGCGGCTCATTGTGAACACGTCGGCCGCTCCGCGGGTTTGTTATTAATTTTGTAATTATTGTGTGTTATATTGTTAAAAACAAGGTCAGACAAAATTTGAAGCTTTTTGCTCACTTTGTTTTATGCCAGCATGAGCTTGTATTTTTTCCGGACAGATTTGAGCAACTTTCACATGTGCTACAGATAGCGCTTCTTTTGTGCTACAATAAGAATAGGCTGATCAAACCCATTTAAAGACTGTCTGTTTTATCAAAAATGCGTAAGCAATGTATATACATTATATAATTGATTGTATAATGGTATAAATCATCATTGTATAGGTACAATGCAAATAAATTGTCATTGCTTTTAATGTACAGAAGGTGAAAATTCGGTAATATAACGAAATATGGAATATGGGAATATTTTTTATAATAATTGTGTTATACTTAGTATTTACAAGCATTAGCCGTAATAATCTTTTAAAATAGTCTTACAATATTTTACAACCAATTAATTTTATTCAGAAATAGTACCTTCGATGAAAGGAAAACTTAAATTTAGGACTGAAATAACAATATCCCGCTGACTACAATGAAACGCTGAATGGGGGTGAAATAGATAAACCTCAGCGTCCTCTATCCGTATACCGCGAAGGTACTCTATTCATGGGAAATCCTGTATAATGTAAAATAAGAAAAAAAATGCAGCCTTTTACAAAAAAAAATACGTCTAAGATACTAGCGAAGACATAACCAGGTTATCCATTAATTATTGGACAACCTGTATACTTAAATTTATTTAATAACTTGTTCATAATCGACTTAAAGTTCTCTTGCAATACTCGTTACTGTATACGGCGTTGATTACAACTTGTGGTGCAGCACCTCCGCCACTATATGCTAATTGTTATCTCAACCAGTTAACAAGTAACTTAACTATCGGGTCAAGTTTAACCTTGCCAGTCATGACCTGCTAACGTGTATAATTAGCTCAACTGTCTTTATAGATCACATATCTTCCAAAGATTAAAATAAACAGTTTAACATAAAACTTATTGAACATAATGTTTGATTTTAATATGTTTATCGAAAGCTAATTATAGTCATGTGGTCTCATTTTATTTTGGACGATATCTGCTGAATAGTTTTTGTGTTTTTCACTTTTCTATCAGTTTATGTTCTTAACCTTACCTCATATTTTTTACTGGGTACACCGATTTTGATGATTTTTTTTTATTCAAAAATTTTAACTTAGTTCCATGTAATTTTAAGATACATCCGATGTTAAATTTTTGTATTTATTCTTATATTATATAATCGGCTACGAGTACATTAATAATTATATTTTAATTGTATTATTTTTCGAAGGCATTTGACAAAGTATAAGCGAATTATTACCGGTTTTTATATATTGGAGTTGCTGACAATGTCGTGTTTAATTACTAAGTGTCGAGTGCCTTCTAATCACCACCTGTTATAATTGTCACTTTACTGATTACTGAACCTGAAACAGACATTTTTAATTAGGGTTACCATGATTGCTTTTCAGTCAGAAACTAAATTTTTAACTTCCTGAGTAGAAAAGACTTTTGTTTTCGATGTGTTTTTGCATGCAACTATGGTAGCATAGCTCCTTAACGGTTGACCAGATTTGGAATTAATTTTTTTTTTTTAAATAAATAATAATTATTACCCATAACTGTCCCATTACTGGGCTCCGGTGCCCACTCACAATGCGAAGGGTACAAGCCATAGTCCACCAGGCTGGCCATATACGGATTGGTGGATTTTACTCACCTTTGAGAACTTTATGGAGAACTCTCAGTAGAGCAGGTTTCCTCACGATATTTTTCTTCACCATAGCAATTGATAATCAACTTCTGATACGCACATAACTTTGAACCCAGGTCGACAGGTTCTTACGATCTATTTATTTTTGTATTTAAAGATAATTCAAAATGAAAATATGTTTTTTAGTAGTTCTCTGTAGTGGAACACAGTACATGTAGTTGTTTGTGAGGAAATTAAAGCATTTTAACAAAGTTATTTTACTCTTTGATTGTTTCTGTTCTCAGGTAACAACATTAGTCAAGTTTTAAATAAATTTATGTTAGGGTTTATAAATTATAGAGAACAATTTGATCCAGAATTTAAACAACGACACATTTCAAACATTATTTCGACAACTTATATGACTCCGCCGGCGTCGCTGCCTGTGATCTCACCTGTGTGTCATCGGGTTACAAACATTTGTAAGTGTTTAAAATTAAAATAGTGAAATAAAGGGTAGGTCGGCCTGAATTGAAGTTATTCTAGAAGGGCATTCGATTTTATACTGGGAACGGAGAAACTCAGTTTTGAGAATGGTTCTAAAATGTTAAAATAATTCAAAGTTATAAGATATAGTTCCTTTGTATTAAAAGAAGTAATAAAACTCTGCAACACCTATATGCTTTTGAATTAACTAAATTAAGCCTACAAGTCTGTATCTGGAGAAATATGAATCGAGTTTAAGAAACATTTGATAATCGATTAATATTTTGGTGTATTGAATTAATGGAATCAAATTTTAAAGATTCGTAAATTAAACTAATTTAAAGTAAATTTTGTGTTTTAATGGAGATACTGATACTTGAATGGTTTAACTTATCAGGGAAAAATAAGCAAATGATGGAATGATGGTTACTGTAGGCCTGCGGTAGTACCTCATATATATGAGCTGGTGGTGTTGGCCGCGAGGCAGCGGCGGACCATGTCCGCGGCGGCGCTGGTCCTCGCGGCGCTGGCGGCGCTGGCGGCGCTCTCTCTGACCTATGCCAAGGAGAAGCCGGTAACTATCATGGACCTTCTAACTTGTCTCTTGACTTCATTATTAATCTAGATTACATACCTCACATATTATCTCAATATATTAATCTCGTGTCACGGTTATTGGACTTCTTCAAAGTGCTCGATAGATTTTATGATATTTTTGTATACATTTGTTAGATAAGCTGCACTTAAAATCTTTCTAATGATCGCGGTCCTTTTTAACAGTTCATTTCTTAACAGTGACATTGTTACATAAATTAATTGCGACCCCTTTATCATTAAGTTAGTGATGATTGATAATTTATTATCAATTAATATTTGCACCCTTATGACGAGCGGGATAAGGAACAATATTGTAGTAATACCTCCATCTTTCCTCCTAATGTTCAAACCAATGTTAATTACTCGTATCTGTAAGAAAATCGGTCGTGTTATTTCATACTGCTAGGTGATTATAATAATACCTAAAAATAAAATATATTTTGGACAAAAATGTACATTAAGTGAGTTGGTGATTAATGTGTCTCTATTCAAAAACAAAACATATCTTTGAATACATTTTTTTCTGACTTTCTTAATTAAGAGATTCGGCGTAATGTCTTACCCAACGTCGGCAACAAAGGGATTTTGTAGGCATTATTTTATTTGTATTTACATGTACATGTGTGCTCGAAACTTCAATATTTTAAAAACAAGTTTCTACCTACGGTATACTCACCATGCCAAGTGACAGGTACCAGTCAATTTATCACAGCCACGTAGTTGAAGAAATGAAGGAGTGATCGCGAGGTGCGTCGGTAGGAATACGAGTATGTAGGGAGTTGGGTTGATGGATGAGTAGCGGCGCGCGGCACTATTGCTCAACGTCCTCTGCGAATACTTAATGCATAGGAATGGCTCCACTTGTGACTTTATAACAACACTATTTACTCATTACTAAACACTGCTAGTCGTATGTTACATATTCTACTTCCAAAAAATGTGCCAGATCGCGATAGGTATAAGTCATATAATAATTACTGGCTGATACTATCGTTGGTGCAAATTTGTTTAGTCAAAATTCCAGATCGATTTTTTACCGACAATAGATACATTGCACGCAGTGTCTCATCGATCGATTGTTCATAGTTCTTATTCTGATTTAAAATCCTTATAGACGTATTTGTAATACTTTGAATGTGAAAGTAGATTTTTTTTTATTTGCTGATGTTACACATTTGACAGATGTTAGAACTTACTGTATGAGTATTAACTAATTAAGAATACTTTAAATTAAATTTACCACAAATGTTTATCCCTCTTTGGCATTCAAATGAGCTCGCGAGCTGTTTGTGTTCATTCAGTTCATCGTTTCTTGCTCGTTTTTGTATTCATCTTGTAATATGTTTAACCTTCTGGTCGGTGTACATTTAAAAAAAAAATTTGTATTTTGCTTTTTTAAATTAGTATCAGAGTGATTGCAGCATTATGCGTTATGTAAAACTGCGATTATTAAATACTAGCTTTTTCCCGCGACTTCGTCCATGTGGTCGTGATGGTGGTGGGTGGTAGTCAAAATGCTGCCCTATGCCACTTGCCATATACTTGCAATATATGATACGGTTCATTTAATAACATTTCATATGCCCCGCACTCCGCTTACCACGCGCCCCGCCACCCAAGTGCCCGATTGCCGGTAGGTTCATCATTTTATTATTTTTATATATTATACTATTTTTTAGATATTTATATAGCCCTATGTCACTCAGTGATAATTTATCATTCTAATGGTGAAAGAATTTTTGAAATCGAATCAGTACTTTTTGAGTTTATTCAGCACAAACATACAAAAATACAAATCTTTTCTCTTTATTATTAGTATGTATGAGCAACTGCTGTCGCATCGCTTCGGAATAGCTAAGAGTTGTAGAAAGGAGTTCTTGATTGGATACATCGTCTTTATATTTAACTGATGTTGATAAACAAATACTAACAGTTTAATATAATACTTTAGTGAAAATTGCATTCAAATCGGATTAGCGGTGCACAAAGACAGAAACAGACTAATAGATATTGCCTTTCTTTGATTCTAAAGATCATTGCTTTCGGTTGTATTATTTTACGAGCCTTGACAGTTCCCCTCAGATACCTTTCACTTGTGTCCGTTCGCGGCAGTCTATGGCTACTTTTTATAAACGTGCTTTATCGTGCGAAAATATAGAATTAAAAAAATTTAGCTCTTTGAAAATTTTTATTTAGATCCGTTAGTATTTGTGTAAAAAAGGAATGTCTATCCGTCCGCACAAACTTTCACAATTATAATATTAGTATTATATACGGACTGCGATCAGATAATATGTAGATATATGTAGACCTCTGTAAGACGAACCATAAATATGAATCCAATGACATTTGACTACGGAATCCGACGAAGGCGGGCATAGCCATACACCGAACCGTTATCCTCGTAGGTTATAAACATCGTATAATGGAGACGGTATAAAACAGGTAAAATTAATATTTAACGTCATGAAAGAAGTTGATGTGCGTTGGGTTGCTCTCCTAGGAATCACATCTTAATAATTTTCTTTGAGAATGTTATCCCATTTTTAATATTGAAACAACTTGTTTTGACTCCGCGTTCACAAAGGTAACGTATGCACATAGATCTGTACGAACGGATTGGGTAATGTACATACATATCTCTGCTTTGAAACTGTACATTGTCTATGTAGTCATTTCATTATTTTATATTTTTGTAATATCGATCGAGTTTTTGAAACAGTATGACGATTTGTGTGGAGACTGGAGTACTGCAGATGCAAAATTTCAAAAGGGATTTTGTGTAGTTTTTCTATTCTAAGATAAGTTAGCGCTCGACTAGTATGTTCCCACCTGATGCTATATGGTGATGAAGTCTTCGGTGATAAAGCGCACTAACTTAGTAGAAGCCTGTTCACTCTTGATTTTACATTACATTTACATTGTAATCGAACGGAAACACATACGCGGGCAACTTATTAAATTTTTTTCTGGCACGTAAATCTATTGGCTGCCGTTGCCATCCTTGAATAGCAGTTAAGCCATGTTAGAGACTTTAATAACAGCAGCTGTAACTTGGTTGGGCACTGGAACAGCGTGGTGAGTATGCTGTAGGTCCCTCAGTTACGAGAAGTCGCTCGTGATCAGTGCACCATGAATGAGTGAAAGCCAGCTGCTGTTGGTTAATGAAGTGTATATTTTCAGGGTCAATGTTTTAATGGCCACTGCATCAAAGATTTCAAAGTTTAAATATTTAAACGAGCCTTTTAAATATAGTGCCATTTTAAGTTTCCTGCTGTTATGATATTACAAATCTGAAAGTTTGTGAGGTTGGATGGATGGATGTCGCTCTTTCGCAAAAACAACCCAATTAAATTGTGCATAGTCATATATTTATCATTATGTGTAATAAACATAGATTACTTTGTATCAACGTACCTACAAGACGGGCGAAGCCGCGGGTCGAGGTTAGTATTTAAATAAAAGCAAAACGGAGATCACAGAAACCAATTCCCTGTTGACTTCAACAAAATGGTATTCCAGGAGCTGAGCGATGAAATCAAAGAAATAATACAACATGTTCACGAGCAGTGCGTCAGTAAGAGCGGGGTCGCTGAGGGTAAGATGACAATTTTTATTTCCGTTCACCGTTCACTTTGTTCCTAGCATGTGGATGACGTGAAACACTTGGGGTGGCTGAGCCTCTCCGCACCAATACAAATGTCTCTTAAGTTTTGCTTGTAAATCTCGTTTCTCTTTATAATTCCAATTTTCCCCTAAATACGCTACTGGTTGGTAACTTAAATTGCTTTTTTATTTACAACAGTCTACCCAATTAATTAACTGGATTATTTTATCTCGGAGTCAGAGTAGAATAACAAATATCAGTGTCATACTAAGATACAAAGCCTAGAAGGAAATCCTGCACTTCCTTTAGTGCAATAAAAAAAATATTTTGGTGACCTGGCTGGTTGCTTGCGAGTCAGGTCTTATATTAAAACTTACGGACAACGACTTGGTCATGAATTTTGTGTTTCTGATGTGCAAGGGATGGTTTAAGTGGGTTGTCTGCTCGTTTGTCGGCTATTCACACAACAAAGTTAAACTTCTTTATTTAACATCGATGATACTTATTACAATAAAACAATTCCTTTTGGTGAACGTGTTCCATGTTTTGTTATATTTAAAAGACTTTGTTTCCGGCCCCCAGAGGACATAGCGAATTGCGAAAACGGCATATTTAAGGAGGACAACAAATTGAAGTGCTATATGTTTTGTCTGATGGAGGAAGGGAGTCTTGTGAGTCATCTGTCATTTTGTTTATTTTTCTCTACACCCAAGTCGCACGCGTAATTTATTTTTTAATTGTTTTACTTGTGGCCCTTTAGAGTCGGAGGCGTCAGTAACGACGAGACTCATTAAAATTAAATGTTTCTCTTTATAACAGTTATAGAAAATAAAGGGGTCAAAACTGTGTTTGTGAGTGTTAACTATATGCACCTATGTAAACGGAGATGTGTTTTATAAAGCTTTTATTTCACTTGCATATATTAGTATGTTAGTATATTAGTGTGTTAAGTGTTCGGTCAAATCTTCGACGCTTACTTAGAGCCGCTTCCTTTTACACTACGGAGCTGAAATTTTGCTTTTACCTTCCGCCTTAATGACAATTTATTTTTATGATAAGCATGGCCGATACGTTCAGGATCGGCTCCAGACAAGGGAACACCTCAAAGGTTGACAATAGAGTTGTGAAATTTTACTCGTTTGTGTTTCTTCATATTATTTCTCTATAATTAAACCTTATGTTTTTAAATATTTAATAAAGCTCGTTATTTTTATATAGCCCAAGGAGGTATAAGTATTAAGGTCTTGGACGATAACATTTATTGGTCACATATTTTTTTAATTGAACATTTTTTTTAAATCATAGGTGTAAGATAGTTATTGACGATTTTCACAACATATTTTTTTGGTAAACATTTAATTTAATTTTTTACATCTTTTAAAGATGTTTTCCTCTGTAACAATTGAACGTAGCTATCATAACATATGGGAAATATAACGATTTATATAAATTTAAAGAAATATGAAATGGGTCGTTAATTATGCCTGTGATCGTAAGTGGGATAAATGTATTCATACTATAGGATTTCCTCCCACTTTTTAATCTTAACCGAAAAAGTCTATAATTTGCTATCTATATTATAAAAACGAAATTTAAAGATCTATTCAGTTTACTTTTACTTCTTTCTTCCCACCTTTTAGTTTAATTCTCCATATTCTTTTATTAACTCCCGACCTGGGGGGTGCGGGAGTCGAGGAACGTAGGTGTTATGGGACCTGTTGCTTCAACTTTTCTTACTTTATTGCACACCACAAGTAATAGCAATTAATAATAAGTCATAATATACAAATTGGCGCTCTTTTTGCGTAGAGCGATCTCCTCCAGACAACCACTGGAAAGAGAATAACGATATTATGAGAGAAAGGATAGGGTGCACATCATTTATGAGATTTTCTCAAATACTTTTCTGTATTTTTGTGAATTGTTTAGGTGGATGACGATGACAACATAGACTACGACATGCTGGTCAGCCTCATTCCCGACCGGTACACGGACAGAGTCACCAAGATGATGCTGCCCTGCAAATATTTGGGTCAGTCAATGGAATATTCTTAAAATTATTATTAGAGTACCATTTTGCGTTCATAGTGACAGCTCGTGTTTATTCTAAGTGATCAAATCTACAGCGAGCGTGGTCAGTACGGGGATGGCTGACCGCGTAGTCAAAAATTCTTAAGTGCCTCTGTGTATTCGGCACTTGAAACCATCGGACTCGTTTGTTTTTTTTGGAGCAATCGATATGTCATGTCGGAGGCCTTCGGGCATCTTCGGGAAACTTTCGACACTTGGACTGGCCATTAACCCATCCCCCAAACGGCAATAGATCATGGAGGAGTATGGAAACAGACGGGGCCTACAGTGCCCAGTAGTGGGCAATTGATGGTTCAAAGTTCATACTCTACATAATTGTAAACTTCTACTAATGAGAAATAATTTAGAGTCCTCGACTATTGGCAAATTATTTTAGCAACGGTCAATGTAATTCCTTTTGTGTCGCGTTTAATTAAACCTCGTATTTATTCCAGATACACCAGACAAGGACAAATGTCAAAAAGTATTCGATGTCCACAAATGTGCTTATGAAAAAGATCCTGAAGTAAGTTGCTCAAGTTAATAATTTTTTCTCTCTTTACTTTATTAGGGCTTATTGTGTTTCAAAGAAAAAAACATATTACACTTGAAATAAGTAAGTATTTTATTACACAATCCTGTATTTTATTTTACTATTTAATGATACCGAAATGTTTTATTAATGTTATTTATTTAGATGACTTTTATTTATCTGTAATAAAATTAATCTAATAATAGATATTTTTTGTTTCCAGTTTTACTTTTTATTTTAGGAACGTAGGGGCTGCTGACATTAGGGGAGGATTGTTTCCTATTATCGAATAAGTATTATACAATCGTAATAAAATTATCGTTAACGCATACACCATCGTTTTTTTATTATTCCCTATTATTGATGAACGAACCAATCATAAGTAACACGGCACGCTAGGTAGGAAGGCGGTGACCGCTAGTGGCAAAAAATCCATGAGCCCTTCCGTGCGTCGGAGCACTACAAATCGTTAAGCCCTTTAGGTTGGCTTAAAAACTTTCGACGATTGAATTAGTCACTAACCCCTTCACCGATCCTCATCGGAGTGATATGCTCACGGCTTCCTCAGTATCCGAAGACCCCCGTGCTCGGTAGTGAGCCATTAATGGATTAGACATATTTTAGATACTTTTGGGGGTGCAAACTTTCATTACAAACTTATAAATATATCCGATAATGAGCTGTATTTTATACGGAACACAATCAGTAAATGACGGTCCTTTAGGCTAATTGGTAGTGATCGTACCTCAGAAGCAACTTGTCCTGGATTTAATTCAAGGTATCAAGAAATATTTCGCCCTTTCTTCTCCTCTTTATTCTGGCACCCTTCCAAAACGGCGGTAGCTTCCAAAAAATAGATGTTCATAAGTGTATTGGAAACAAAAAATAAATGATTTGACTTTGATTAAATTTTTCCTCTGATCATTAGTGTTAGTGAGTGATATGTTATTTGTTTCCATTTCATCTGCGAATCTTAATTCTTTATTATGAATAAGAAAAAAAAATATCGAAATTCAACTTAAACGCCGCGTAGAAACGGTGTGGATCTCGTGGGATATCTTGTGGTAATATTATCCACAATAATCCGAACCGGGCGGTGGAAAGTAAAATACTTGTAAATACCGCCGCACATAATTTGGCGGTAGCCGCGGGCCCAGGGCTCGTCTATTTTTTAAGAAATCTTTCTTCAAGTTTATTCAGGTTTTGAAAGAAGTATGAAATTACTTACTAAGAAATTAATTTGCTTCACGGGAAATATTTTTCTTGCAGGAAAAATAAATGAGTTCGAATCTTGTAAAACGTGTAATTGTGATCTTTATTGAAATGAAATTCAAAGGAACTCTGTTCGCAATAGCAATTTTCGAAATTAAGTTTTCTTTGCTTTTATAACACCGGCTACACCTACTACCTGGACACTTTGTGGGACACAACTGGCATCTTTAATTAACTAATTACAGTTTTTGCTTATTTCATATTAAAATAACTTGCCCTCGCTTCGCTTCCGAAGAAGAATTGTCCAGTGGTTTCAGAGTTGCCATACAACTTTAACCGTTATCCCACGGAAACTAACCAGTTTTTTGCTAAAAAGTATCTTATAACCTTTGTCCATACATTATACACACACAAACATACTGAATTTCATCTCCATTGGTTGGTTCATTGGTTTCAGAGTTGCGATACTCAATGTAACCTGTTATCCTGTGGGAACCAAGCCATTTCCCGGGGATAAAACATATTGTATAAACATTCGCGGGATTTAAACTACGACTATGCCAAGTTTCAACAAAATATTTTGGCGTGAGGCTTGAACAGACAGACAGACAAAAAAAAAATGTATTAGTCTCTATATCGATAACAAAGTAATCTGCATTGAAATTTTCAAAAAACTAAATTATTTACAGAATTCACCCCGCTACAGTTTTATTATAAGTACATCTACATAGACCTGTAATTAGTTTATATTTCGCCTTTTTAACTAATCTATGAATAATACAACTTCTACTACTAATTGATCTTATAAATTATCCTTACTAATATTATTGAATGATTTAGATGAAATTTGGTACAGACGTAAAATAAAATATGAAAATAAAACACCGGCAATTTTTCGGTGGAAAGGCTGAAGGCTTTTGAATAGGGTATGAATGTTCTTCATTATCGAAGATATAAGCATAATATTTAATATACATGCAGTAGATGTGATGTTAACTGGGCGGGGGTGAAGGGGAAGTGGGAAAGCGGGTGAAGGGGGAGGGTAAAGAGTGATGGTTTGTATGAACTATTACATCCACGGTGTTTTCCTTCACCAACTAAAGAAATAAATAAAATTCTTTAATTGGACAACGTTGTGCTAGATTATGACATCATGAACCACCTACTCGCCAAGTACGAAATACACATTCTTATAACTGCTAGAAGAGTATTGTAACACTTGATAAACGGCAGTGTTAGTCTGCCTTACGAACCATAAACCATGCTTTATTACCGGCCGACCGGCTAATGTTCACTGATGTAAGAAAGTGAACTTAAAGATTCACATTACAATAAAAGAGCACGTTATTTAACAGCAAAACGACATTCAAAAGACGGAAAAACCGAGGGTCGGAACATCTGCACATAAAGAGGCAATTTGGAGATTGCCGGGGGCGCACCGCCACCGACAATTGTACTCAAATGTATTCAAAATTAAAAAAAAAACGTAAATATTGCAAAGAAATTCATTGCGGTAAAGTAAACAAGAGTGGGTCGTTGTCGTTGTAGAGAGAGACGACACTACCGCCCTCAATAACAAAGATGCCAGATGAAAAGTACGTTCATTCAATTTCCTTAACTGCTATAAACAGCGCTCCAATACTCGAATTTTCGTGACTTACAAAGAACTAGATTTAGCAATTAAATTATCTTTTAATAAGTGACGTTTTAACTTGAAGAAACAATCGTGTAAGCGTCATTAAACTTATCTAGTGCTTGAAGCACTAAACTGGCAAGTCTGATGAGTCGGCGGCGACCAATGATATTATAAACATAGAAACGTCATCTCCATACATTTTTTGATCCTTCAGCTTTTGATCCGCTTTGGGATGCCATCTTGTAAAACTTAGATCAAACGTACAGTTTGTCTATACGATTCTATGACGTTATGACACTTGACAGATTAAATATTTGATTTATTCATTAAAAAAATTATGTAATAATTAGTAAATTTAAATATTTTGTATTGTACATGTGATATATTATTCCTAAATATTATTTTTTGGTTTTATAGTTTTAACTCCATATAATTACGTATATGTTGCGTATATTTTGACATAATAGATACCTTTCATCAGTGCTATTGGATGAAGGCTAGTGATATGTACCAGAATTTAGGCAGGTAATTAGGAAACATTGTGGCGCTCTTTTAGCATATCTATGTTTAATATGATTGTCGTCGAGGCATTGTTCAGTCCCTGCCGAAGCAGTCGCGAAACTTACCTCGTTTGAAGTTTCCATAGTTCTCACTAGCTCATGTTATTTTAAACAGGTACCCTTTGTTGTTGCTCTTTGAAACATAAATGCTTTTAGTTGAAAAATTCCAACTTTTAGTATTCTTCGTTTCCTTTTTTACAACTGTATTCAGTTTAACAAGGAGAAAATGCTGCATAACTTGCTTTGCTGGCTTTAGTTGGAAGCTTCGTTTTTGATAACTGCAATGGTTACGGATGAACATTTTATTAAAAATTTAATATCTTATTTAATAATGATAATTTTTTAGATATGTTTTTGAAATCATATGTAATACAAAAAATTTTTTGGATTGTTGAGTATTTACACAAAATCGGTAACATTGTCTTAAACAATGAATCGGCTATAACACCAAAACATTACACATGCGTACATCAAAATGCATTTGTGTGCACGAAATGTTACAAAAACAGATAAAGTGAGAAAATGCCTAGAAAATTAAGTGAGAAAATTGAGAAACTGTAAGATTGACAATAAAGATACTATTACAATTTAGAATCGTTATACATATTTATAATAATTAAAATCGATTAGCATCGGTACGTAAATCGCGTTAAAATTCTGTTGTGATGTTGAACAGTCCCAGTCTCTGTCGTCTGTTAACAAGAACATTATAAGTAGGTACATTAAAGTGAATTAAGTGAAGACTGCAGAGGTCGAAATTTGGCGCGAACTAACCGAGGAGCGGAGTCTGCGGCAGTACGGACGTGCGCCCAGCAACCGCGACTGCACTTCGCCGCAACCGACGTTTCATGTACCGTTTTAAAGTTAAAGTCGAAGTCAAATTATTTATCTTATTATACTAACTAATTGTTAAATATTTAACGTTAATTTCAAGTAATTAATTAAATTTCTTGACGAAATTAACGAAACACAAATATGGACTGACGAGTGATTTACATAACTCTGTGTGTGGAAATTACTTATGCCTTTGTTAAAGGAATACAATACTTTGGCTAAATAAATTATGGTAGGTCTGAAGAAAAAATTTGGAGGAATAAAAATCCTGGGACTCTTTATAAACAAAAACGTGGTTATACCAGCACAATTAAATATATTGTGCCTCGCGATGGTAAAAATTCACCACATACTCATACACAAATACTCATTACTAACGCTTGTCCTAGACTTCTGTCGCACACATGTCGGTCGAGAATCAAACCTGCGATCCTTCGTTCCGCAAATACGTCACGGGGGACAGTCCGAATTATGAATATAATCAAGGAGTGTACAAGAGTTGCTTTCTTCTTCATTTTATTAACGCACCTTTCTGAAACGATAGTAACTAAAAATATTTAACGCTCATATGTATATTTAAAAATGTAACTTGTATGTATTGTTGTATGTAACTTGTATGAAATATCCCCATCTCTTTTGATATTTACCGGGGTTGACTCGTAGAAAAAACTACTGAGACAGTATCCTGAATTATTGTAACTAGCCATCCAAGAGTCAGAGTTTTAACTAAATATATAGATACATTTAGGATATTTTGTAAAGGTTATAAAATGACACCAGATTCAGTTAATTTTTTATTGGGCGTGGAGAAAATAGATAAAGCGCGAGTAAGCTAAAGCTAAGGCTGCGGATGTTGCAATTTGGCGCCGCGCCGCGCTAACGACGTGACGCTGGCAGGCTGCACGTGCTGCCCCCTCGCGGTCAGCTCCAGCAGCTCATCAGCCTCCCTTCAATATTACCTCACCAGTTCAGCTAGAAATAAAATTGGCGATTTCGGTACTTGCATTTGAAAATATATTGCAATTTTACTTTAGTAGTGAAGCAGTGATAGCCTAACGGTTTGAACGTTGGTTAAAACCATGCGAGTACCTATAATTTATAGAAAAAATGTGCGTTTTACAAGTTTTTGTCACTTGTTTGAGTGAAAGAAAACATTTAACACACGTCTATCAATGTTGATATGTAACAAAAAATAACAACAAAATTTTGTCATTTTAAAATATGTATGTTATTGTTTTCTGTATCATTCACGCAACGCGCCGAAATTCAAAGGAATTAGTTTTCATTGGTAAAGGTTAAATAGCAATATTTAGTCAGTTGAAAAATAAATACGAACAAAATAATTCTCATGGGTGTTTTACATTTTCGGCTAAGGAACCGACAACATACCAGACTGAATTTGGTTTAAGTGGAACTTTAAAAAGATTAATGCCATCACTGATGCATCGAAGGAAAGAATAATACTTGATGCTATTTACACTTCCAAACAAAGCCATTGTTGCCTGTTTAAAACATTATTAATTGTTCAGTTACCAATTAAATAATAACAATAACTATTTTACTATACATATTTACGTTATTGAATTTTCAACGGCACAACCAACTTTTATATTCCCGCCTTCCCGCGTTCCCTACCACAGACTATTACACGCCATGTTGTTCGGATAATAAAAAAGAATATAACGTGACGTCAGACTACGATAGCTACTTGCCAGTATTACAATGATATTAATTTATTTAAATAATAACATAACACCTACACGTACAGCTACGTACTACCGGTAATAAACGTAAACTTAAAAAATCTACTATTAAAATTGCTATAAATGATTAATTTAAAATGTTTTCTAAAATTAAAAATAAAACGGATTAACTATAATAATTTTATATATAAAACAATTTATATTTTCCTTGACCTTTTTAATACGCGACATAATTTGTAAATAAGAGAAGGAAACTGTGAACTTGTGCCAGACCGAGCCAGAAATCTATGTATTTTTTTAAACCCAATCGACTGAACAACGGAACTGACCAGTTGGTCGTTGTGGATATGAGTATCCACATACAACTAGTATAGCTATGTCTCTTAGTGCAATCTTTTCAGCATGTGAGGAGACAATTTATATGTAAATACGAGAAGCGAGTTGGCTCCACCAAGTGCTGCCGGCAGTGCTCTACGATATCGGTATTCTCTGGACCTTCTTTTGAATTATACGCTTCTATGACTTTACGTAGAATAGCATTTGAATAAATTAAAATTCTTTTTTTAAACTGAATTTGCTTAAATCATTACGTTGTAATGGAAAAGCGTTGTAGAATAGAAAGATCTATGAAATTTGAACGGCTTAAAATGAGAAAACGTAATTTAAATTCTGTTTTTCCTTAACAAACAAATGTTGCAAATGTTACCAGCGACGAAGTAAATAATATTATCTATTTGAATTTTGTGCCTATATTACATCAGCTTAGAATTTTTGACTTACTTATTATTAAATTATGATTCTGAGATGCACCAACGATTCATATATTTAATGTTAATTACTTAAGGACTCATTTTGTGTAACATTTTTTTAATGT
>DWJZ01001102.1:0-25533 GCA_018249125.1 Asbolis capucinus | reverse complement strand
CCACCTAAGTACGATGTGGGAGTCTTCAAGAGAAGAGTGAATAGGCATTTACTAAATTAGTGTGTCCAACATCTTAGACATCATCACTACTTTCCATCAGGTGGGATCGAGTTTTAACTTATATTATGTAAAAAAAAACTTCAGTCGCAATATTAGAGTTGGTTGTTATTATGTAATACAGAAATTTCGGATACATATAAAATATATATTTTTAGATCTGACCACAATAAAACATATTGTATTTATAAAATTTATTTCTTTCTCTTTATGACAAAAGCACAAATTATATTACTACAATGTAAACGTTATAAGTATAATGCAACACAGTTTTTTTGTTTATATGTTCAAGTTAAGCTACTCTGCTTCTTAAGAGTAGAAAGAAGTAACAGAGGCGTAGCGACAAAATGCACCGTGATTGGTCGACTCAAAATATAAGGTCGGTCGATCTAATGTTTTGCCAGAAACAGTTGGCCCTATAATTGCAGTCTTATAATCATGTATTCGATGCTATGTCAGCGTATGATTTTTGCTTTAATTATAAACAATATTCCAATTGTATTTCTGTAATAATGTATAAGATATATTTGTATAAAAGGTATGCTGAATTCTGTATATTTTATTTTCATGTAATTGTGTTTTAAGAGTGTATTTGTGTTTTAAGAGTATTATGTTCCACCACTTAAGATTAGTATTTTCATTTCATTTAAGAAATACATTTCAAAGTTATTTTAGGTTTACATTTTAATGTGTTACAGATTGTTATTTTAAATGTAATTTAGTTCAATGTGTCGTATATGTTCTATTTATAAAATTGTTTAAAAAATACTTTTCAAATGTATAGAGTTTAAATTTAACCCTTTCATTATATTTTTAATGTTCAAACCAATAACTTTAACTTTAGCTTACCGTCAGCGACAAAACAAAAATGTGTCTCGGCACTTACCAGCTCACTTGAAAAATGGGCTGGTGTTTTGGTTAGTGCGTTTCGAACAGTCAATACATAAACACATTCCACAATGCCGCATTGTATATTCAAATGACATTACAACCAATTAGATACAATGGATGTAATCAGATAGAACGTAAAATGCTTTTTACAACCTTTTATTTAACTTGAAGTGTATATTAGTATATTTGTTTGTTACGGGTCACATATTGCAAGCTAAATTAGACCCACTTCCTCTTACACTACGGAGCTGAAATTTTGTATGCTGCTTTAATTCCGATGACATTGCATTTTTATGATAAGCATGACCCGATACTACCTTCAGGATTGGCTCCAGTGAAGGGAACTCCTCAACTGTTAACAATACAATTATGATTTTTTTCATATTTATATTAGGGATCTATTATTAATGCTTGTGTTTTTAAATATTGTAATAAATGTTGTTTAACTTTTTCTTAGCTCGTTTGTAATTCAACGAAGATGTATAAGTTTATACTCACGCGGACAGTATTTCGTGTTAAACTTTATCGATGTAATGATATATTGGCGTGTTGACTTTTTATCATTGGTGATAAGCCAAAATAAAGTAGGTTACCTGGCGCTTTCATTCCGAGAGACTGGGAAGGAGGGAAATTGAATTTATCTGGATTTGAAGTATAATATATACTTGCTCGCTAACTATAGCACGATTACCGATACCCTGGTTTGTCGCAAGTTACATGAAACCAAGGATACAGCAACTTCCTTGTAGTTTATTTGAGGGTATGTCGAATAAAACAATATTGCGTAATAAAAAAAACATTTATTTACGCTTCTTAGATATACAACAAACAAAAATATACGATTAGAATCTTTGTGATTTTCGAAAAAATTATAAGTACTGTTTTTTGTAATGTGACAGCAATACTTAAAATGAATAAAACAAAATTAATTATACTACAATAGTAAAACTCTTAACTAAATTATCTTTAACTATTTTTAGTAAATAATATTTACTCAGGCACGCATTTTTAATTATACAAAATTTACACGCAACAACTTTTTACGCTCTGGAAATTTCATACGCCACATTTTATAATCTTCAAGTCAAGAGTGAATAGGTGACTACTAGGTTACGCTAGGATCGTGGGTTAAGGTAACAAAAGTAGGCATTATTATAGTAAAACAGCACACGTTGTTAAAAAATCCATATTCCTTTCTAATAGGCATTATGGCAACTGAGAATAAAGAAAAACCGATAAATAATGACTAACATCATGATATTTAATATTTTTTAATTATAGGTTATGGAGTTACAAAAAAAAAGATTATAGTGAATATAAATATACAAAACACGAAATGACGTCACAGTCACGTCATGAATCGTTTTAGAAATAAGACATGTTTTGGTTAAATAAGCGTAAAAAAACTGGGTGTTTTTTTTCAAAAACTGTCTTGACCAAAATATTTTTTTTGGGCTAGGAAACCGTTTGTGAATTTTTTTTTATTATTACGTTTTTGTATTCAATCTTATTCGGAATTCACACTTAAAATCTCATTCACTACAGCAAAGTTTTATTTTGTACTTTTTAATTGCTTATACATTTAGATGTACAAATTTAATATTTTCTCATTATTAGATACAAATATAGATAAAGCAATAATGTAACTGTAAAAATCATAAATACACAATGACAATTAATCATATATTTACATTATTTTAACAAAGTATCCAGAAATCGTATGTTGCTACAGAACGCACATTTACATTGAAATTTTTTCAGTGAATTTCATACAATGTGAGTGTCTATAAAGTACACGTAAGAAGATATGTTACATTTTTTTATGATCATTATCGAGGGATGTCTCACTCACTTTATGCTCACCCTGTAGCATATAGCAGATTGAAAAAACTTCATTTAATTCTAGTTGCTATTGAGAAACTCGGATACACAATATTTTCTTAGATCTTCATTAAAATTTTGTATCATCTTCATTTGGTACAGTTAATGTCGCCTATTTGTAGCTCTATATTACGGTACTGACAAATAATTTAAAATGTAATCTCAATTGGAACGCAGTCAAACATCGTGGTGGAGCGAAGTCACGCAGGGGTACGGTAATTTTTTATAGTTTGAAGGACTGATGAATAAGCATATAGGCCACCTGATGGTAAGTGGTCATCGTCGCTTAAGGACATGGGCAACACTGAGGGGTAATCAATGCAACGACGGCCCTGAAGGAGACCTTTTTTACACTCTTATTGAAGAACTCCAGGTCAGCCCACTCTGGGAAAACCTCTGAGGGAAGCCCAACAATAGAACAATAAAGTGGCCGCCGGATGATATAACTTAATGACATCAAAGTTTACACTTTAATTTGATACTTCTACTTTACAAAAGTAAAACAAAACGAAAAGACAAGTTTTAATTTTTTTAAAACTATATCGCTTTAAATGGTGACATTTTAAACCACGTTTTATCTCACAACAACAGATAACAAATTATCATAATTTTACAACAACAAGCAAATATGGATAAACTTTGCATTTCAGTGTAACTTTTAACACTTATGTCACAGAACTTGGCTTAAAAATGTTTAAAAAAAATTTTTTTACATAAGTAACCTGGTTAAAGTAAAAAGAAATTAAAAAATTAGGAATCCCTCCCAGCGGGGTTACATCTATATTCTGTTTTTTTCATCTTGCACTATCTAGTAAACAAAACAACACCTAAATGTATGTTAAGAAAATCATGATCTTGTTAATATAATAGTGCCTTTTGTCCATTATTTGCTTTGCATAAAACACATAAATTAAAGTAATTAAACATTTGACATTATAACACTATGAAAAAGGCACTAAAATTTTAAATCACCCAGATTGAATGTAAATTTAATTGTAAGTTGAATTACTCCCTATTGCAGCTTATCCCTCGCAAGATTCATTCTTTGTTGTAACACACCTCCTAATATGAACTCCGTAGAGACAAGGACAGCGCCCCTCTTGCGGAGCTCGGGCCACAGACCTTTATCAGCGCTGCATGACACACAAAACCAACTCTTCCCTCCTTCCTTCCAAGTACCTCCAGAACATTCCACTATAGCTGAAAATTATTATGTATGTATAAATCTAAAAATACTAATGATTAAACTATGACGGGATCAATTCTATACATAAAGTATTTTTTGAGAATGTTAATGCAAGGGAGACTTTGTTATCAAATCCAAAATTTTTTTTGGATCCATTGTCTGTCTGTTCGAGCTTCACGCAAAAACCATTGGATAAATTTAGATGAAACTTGGCATAATCGTAGTTTAAAACCCGAGAATGGTTATAGAATATGTTTTGGCCCAAGAAATAGCTTGTGCCATATATAGTTATGCCTCCACTAATCCACATTGGAAAATAGTAAGTATCCTCTAGGTCTCTTCTATCAACAAAGACTCGTTTCTCGTTCATCATTCCAACCCATAACTGTCCCACTACTGGGCTTGGGTCTCCACTCACAATGCGAGGGGTATATGCAATAGTCCACCACGCTGGCCAAGTGCGGATTACTGGATTCTCACACATTCGAGAAATTTATGAAGAACCGTCAGCTCAGTTTTCCTTCACCATAGCAAGTAATAATCAACTTCTGATACGCATATAACTTTAAAAATTAGTACTGCACCGCAGAATTCGAACCCAGAAGCTCCGTTCGAGAAAGCAATATTCAAACCACTAGGCTACCAGTGCATAAACCATTACACTCAGCCCAAAACGCAAAATAAAACGATAAGTATCAAATTTTGTTTTGCCAAGACGTGTAAGTTTCTGTAAAATGTGAATCTCTAACAAAAGTTTGTTGAGTTGCCAACACGTATACTTGAAATACATTTTCGTAATTGATATTAAAAGAGATTAAAATTAATTCGTAGATCACTAAAATTAATTTCAGGATTTTTTCAAAAATACATTGAATAATGTAAAATATACGTAGTCTCCCAATTTCACATGTACCATGTAAAATTTAATCTATATTCAGGTTTAAAAACTATACTCAAGAATTTAAAAAAAAACATTACATTTCATCTCCTGTGCACATGGTGTAACATTCGGCGTGCAGTAGACGTTGTGTCCCTTAAGAAAATTCCGCTTGGAAGTCAGCGACTGACGCAAATTGAACCCAAAACGCTTCTCGGTTGCTTCATCCTTCATTAAGTATAACCACGGATCTGAAAATATAATACTTTTAAACAATTTAACAAGAAAAGAACTTAATTGACTTGTTTTTGCTGAGTGTGATAGTCAAAGTCAAAATATTCTATTTCATTATAGGAACATCACGCTCACTTAATGTAAGTCAGAAGATTACATACACAATATTCATACATTCTTATTAAGGTACCTTAAAATTAGTTACGGATTTAAAATCCATATTCATTCCCGCGGTATTGCCTAATGTCCCGGTAGACAAGGGGAAGGGTATAGAACAATGTTGCGGAAGGTAAGGAAAGTCAAAAACACTTAAGGTTAAAAAATATTTAAGTATTTCAGTGCCTCAGAAGATGCAGAAAGCCGTTGGTTCCGTTATTACTTGGTTTTATTTAACTTCTGTCCTGATTACAATGAATTTTTATGATAAGCATGACCTGAACTACGTTCAGGATTGACAAGGCAAGCGAACTCCTCAACGGTTAACAATACAGGTATGAAATTTGGCGATTCTTCGTATTAGGACACTACATTCCATAAGTAAAGCTTGTGTCTTTAAAGACTTTAATAAACCTTATTTAAGTGGTATACGAATGATGCAATAAATACTGAATACTAGTAAAGTAATAAAAATATTCTCACCCACTATCATATTGCTGTCTGCACAGGCCTGTACCCAGTTAGGGCCAACAATAGGTTTTCCCAAGCCCATAGCGCACAGCAACTTGAAAGTCCTTTTGATTTGTAAAGTTAATACAACGGTGCATTTCTTCACATCTGTCACTATCACAGCACCTATTTAAACAAGGCAATGTCATCAACATTTTCATAACAACAATATAATAGTACATTGTTTTAATATAGTATTATCTTACACATTCATATTAATACTTTTAACAATACTGCAATGTATTATTGATAGAATTGGGACACATTTCTTATTAAAAATTCTGGTAACAATTTTGATTTTTTCAATATTTTATCTTTCAACATACTTTATTTAGATGAGCAAGTAAATTAAGTAATTCATGACTTTCCTGTACTCATTGTAAATTCAATATGAAATTCTTATGGTTAATCTGTTTAAATTATTATATTATAACTGTATAAATTATCAACGGGCAGTTATTGCTGGCATTTTTTGGGTATATCCATGCTCTGGAGGGTATGTAAAGAGATCTGCGCTAACAGCAGACAATCATCTTTAAAATTTCTGACATTTTTGGCCCAAAATCCACTAATCAACAACGAAGCATCATGATGGAGTATGCATCAAACCCAATCCCATGCTGGCTAACCAGGGTGGCATAAGAGCCAATAAAAGTAACTTATTTAATAATAATAAATAAATTATATATTGCCCTAAAAAACAACATAGGAATTAAATAATAATAAAAAAAATCAATATAATACTGTAGTACCATTAGTTAGGCAAAAGGACGCAGGTCAGAGACCCTGCGCAGCACTGTTTTTCAGCCGTTCCTTCCTCCCTCAGGTCTTAAACGGGAATACAGAACCATACGTTCCTCCATTACCTACCACTTAAACATATACTAAATTATATTCTTAACCTACAAATTAACTATCTAAAAGTGAACTCCATCAAGTGAAACAAAACAAAATTAACAAATTACAAAAAAAAAATTTAAGTGAACTCCATCAAGTGAAACAAGACAAAATTAACAAATTACAAAAAAAAAAATTTACATGACAGTAAGGCTTTGCAGAAGCAATCTATTTTTTTGTAAGTTTCACCTGGCTGGCTACCATCCTTTCGCTTGAATGTGTATTTTGCACTTACCCAGCTTTTCCAACTTTTGTTTTACTTCTTCACAGCGAAAGGCCGTAAACAAAACATACTGGGTCTTGATTCCTCTTAATGAAGTTGTTCTTCCCGATGCATTACTACTGTTGGATGACTTTGCTTTCTTTGTCTTTGAAGCAAGAGTGTCGTCGCTTGCTCGTCGTTTTAAACTTGTAGACGTATCAACAGCTTTCTCTGAAGATAAGTCATAGACTTTACTGAGCTCATTATTTTGTAACTTATCAGATTTTCTATTCCTGTGTGATTTCTCCTTTTTATCTTCAATTAAATCTTTCTTACTTTGATGTCTTCTACTTCGCCTGACCACTGGCTCTTTATTTTTAATTTGTTGGTTGATGTCTTTCAAAAGGTGACTACTATTACTTCTCCTACTAGATTTTTCCTTTTCAGAAGTTTCCAAATGACTTTCTTCAAGCTTTGTTGCTTCTTTTGTATCCCTTTTACTTTTATTCCCAGCACTTCTTCTAGTTTCAATAGAAGAATCTATCGATTCCGTTTCAACATTCTGACGCACGTCTACCTTTGAGTTCGATTCCTTAAACATTGATTTAATATTTTGTTGTTGTAGAACTTTTATTTGTTGTTGAACTTCAGTTTTATGAGGTAGCATAAGTTTTTTGGATCCTTTTTTATCGCAACTTTGCATACTTTGCTCTTTTTCTAGCTGTTTTGCTAAGGAGTCCTTTTCATGTTTGTCGAATTTTCTACTACTATCACCACTTTTGTTTTGTAATTTTTCCATCTTACTACGATGCCGTCTTAAGTTTAATTCAACTATCTCTCTATCAAACTCATGTTCTTTATCAAGACCCAAATGTGATTGAAGAATTCTTTCCGACATTTTTTTTGTAATACTATCACTAGCTAAAATTTTAGAGGTAGGCTTACGAATCCTGGTTATTGCTCTTGTAGGTAAGGTATTTATATCAAATTTCTTCATTAAATCTAATTTGACATGTTTCTTCCGTCTTCTTTTATGCATTCTGGGACTATCTTCCTTATCATCTTCATCCTCAAATTCATCAATAGAATCACTTTCGTCTACTTTCGATGTTATAAAATCGCAAGATTTTATATCTGGACTGTTAGGTAAATCAATTTCCAAAAATTTTGAAATATTTTTTTTTTTAGGAGTAACCTCTAAATCAGAACTATCACTAGACTTTTTCTTAGTTAAAGTTGCTATACACACATTTGCTTCACTCACTCGCTCTGTGGATAAATTAGCAAAATAGCTGTCACCCCTGTCCGTAGCATTGTTTCCAGAGAACCTGGCCATATTAACCATATTCACTTTCTTATATAAACCCTTTGTTGCATTTTTATTTGCAGGAATACTAGTTTGTTCAATTTGTGTACATAAATCATTCATTATTTCCTGGGTCGCATTATAATAATTATATTCATCGTCATCTTTCCTCTCTTTGTCTATGTTAACTTTTGTTGTGAGTCTTGTATGCTTTGGACTTTTAACAAGTGTAACATCTTTTTTTCTTGTTTTAGGCGAGGATAGAGGACGTTTGAAACTGTTATTATTTTCAGTACGTTTAGTCGCAGAACTTGTTTGCTCTTGGGGAATTTCATGACAAATAACTTGTGTTTGAAGATCCTCAAATGGAATCAAATTAACAATGTTTTCTATATGAGAAATGACATTATTTTCATCAGGGCACTTGTCAATAACTTGCGTTAGCATTTCTTCAAAGGGTACATTATCATTCCCGGGCTCGATTTGTTTTTCTGTAGTATTTTGAGTAATTACTATAAAATCATCTTCACAATCAGTGAGGTCATCATCAGCGGTTTTAAGTTTATTATTATTTACATTAACAGTTTTTAAATCATCCTCACAATCAGTTTCATCATCCTCAATTTTATTAGGGTGCTTTACAACACTTACCGTTAATTCTATCATATTATCTTCACAGTCCGTTACATCTTCATCGTCAATAGCTTTTTCTTTTACAGATTGCGAGGGTATCAATTCTTCACTATCTTTTGTGTCAGAATCATTCATTATAGCACTATTCTTAGGTTTAGTATGTTCAATATTTGATTGTTTCTGTTTTCCTTCATTTATAGTTAGATTATCCAAATCTGACGGCAACAACGGTTGTGATCCCAATTCGTTTTCGTATTGTTCACAATCAATTCCATCAAAGCATATTTCTTCATCGGAACTATTTACATTTTTAGTTATGCTAGGAACAGCACCATTTTCTTTGTTTACTATGGTTGGTACTGTAGTTTTTTCATTTTCTTGTAAAGTTACTTGTGTTTCCGCGTCAAATATACTATGTTTCTCATTTGTTGAATATAGATTTAATTGAACATTACTTTGATTTTTCACTTTGTAAACTTCAGGTAACTTTCCGACATTAGAAACTTGTGTACCACAATCATAAATGGTAGTTGGCACATCAGTCTTTGGAACTTGAGTATCGGCCTCATAAATTGAATTTGATGTTTCATTAATATCTGTACGACCGGGTACTTGAGTTTCCATATCGTAAATGCTTGTTTCTAAAGTCAACTTTTTTGGAGATTTAGAACTCCTGTCCATTGTTTTAACTGAATCACTTTCATAGTGTGAACTAAATGAATCAGATTTTCTTGATGAAGTCCAGTACACATTATTAATTTTATTAGTTCTTATTTCTTCAGTGTTTATGAATTTTCTGGAGGGTTTCATAAAATTATTATTTGTACTTATTATATGGTCAAGTTTTTTCTTTGGTGACTGACCAATAATGGAGTCATCCTGAAAAAAAAATTATTTTAATTTATAGCAATTTAAATAAATCTGCTAATTTTGCTATGGAAATACACTACAAAATTAAATATTAAGTCATTTCTTACCCTATCACTAACATCAGGTGACTCTGGTATGGTAGTTATTGGTGCAGTTTTCAACCTAACTGCATTACGGTTACAAACAGGTGTATCTGGAATTTCTATTGCTTGAGTCATTGGCAAATCGTCATCCTCTTCAAATAATCTAAATATACCAAAGACCTGCCCAAACTGGACAGTATCTCCATTTTTAAGTGGGTGTGGTATATAAGGTTGTAAAATTTTCTAAAAACATAACTGCATTATATAAACAACAAAAGAAAACATTATTAAACTTAATTTAAACCTTTCTATTTACTTATAAAAAAGATATTCAGTTGAAAAAACCTTTTGTAAATTACGAAAAACCTATATTAATGGTTTGATTTATGTCAAGTCCTACACAAAACATTACAATTAATTTGTTCTTCTGTTGTATTGTCTGGATATCATATTTGATTATCATAAATGGTATGTTTATAAGTGTAACTATTAATTTTACAGAGTCATAATATTTCCACTTTTACTTACACCCATTAACATAGTTTTATTGAAGGAATCTAAGTCCATAAGCATGAAGTCTCTTTTGTTCAAAATGTTTATAACAGCATGTTGTCTTGATATCGACTGCAAATAAAATTAATATAAAAAAAAAATTATTAAATAAAATTTTAATAATGGAAGGAAAAACAAGAATAAAGAAATCTGATTGGAATATGATTTCCTTTAAACTGTATATTTTGTTTGTCTTAAGCAGTCAGGTGAGCTTTACACTTAAAAATAGTAAAAGAAATTTTATTTATATATTTCCGCATTATACTTTTTGCACATATTTAACTTAAATTAGATTTAATGTTTGATTAAAATAGCATTTAATGTAATATTGTATGATTATGATTGCTAGTTTAAATCTTAAGAATCAAATAGCTTATTTGTTTGACCACTTCGTGTTGATAAACAATATAGTACAATATAATACAAAACTCTTATTATAAACCATATACACCATATTACAATATTATGAAATATTATTTGAATTCAGGGTATATACAAATTGGTGGTCATATAGCTAAGTTTGATCACTTCCAGACAATGATTGAAAACAAAATATTAATATTGGAATTGGAATATAAGGAAAAGGGCAGAGTACCTGAAGAAGAATCAATTTTTCTAAGGAACTGGAAAACATATACTTTTCAATTTGTCCAATATTTCATACTCACATTATCTTTCAAAACAATGTTACATGTTTCTGGATCCCTTCCTATTTTATTAGGGCCTTTTTTGACCGGGTGCTCTGAGCCACATATACCCAGAAATCCAATCTGTAAGTATGAAAATCAAAAAATATTTCTTAATTACTCAAGAACTATACAATGATTATACATAACACAATAAAAGATGATAGATTTTGTTGCGAAAACTATCCTGAACTCAGAAGAGAGAAGATTGGGGTTTGGTGATCCCTCACAATACAACCCCTAAGAACCTTAAAAAAGTAAAGATAGTAGTAAAAAAGTAGTTGTGCCAAGAAGGAGGGTCTTACTCAGTTTCTTCTCCTCTTTATTGTGGCACTTTTCTGAAACTGTAGTAGATTGCAAAAAAATTTATGTTCATAAGTGGATTAAGAATACATGAAATAAATGATTTTGACTTTGACATTATAAAAATCACAGGAAATATTTATACATCACACTGTTTACAGCTGGTCTCAATAACTTACTAACCTTTAACAATTAGTTAAATAAGCTACAAAAAGAAGCTGTAACTTCAAATTTGTGTCTATATAAACTAAAATAGATTTTAATATATATCTTTCAGTTTCATCTTTCTTTGGGAGGGTAATCCCATCACAATAGGAGTTCCTATTTGGAATTGTGAAAACTGAATATATTACATGAATATTACTACAATGAAATAGCTGCAATAAGAAGAATACCTTAATATTACCTTATGGATATGTTGATAAAAACAAGGATCATATATGTACTTTCCTTTTATTTAATACATACACGAAGTAAAGTACAAAAATAATGAATAACACTATTTTTCATAATACATTTTCTATTTTAATTTTTTTATTCTAACATGTGTTTCTATGAATTCATGTGAAATGGAGAACAATGCTGTCCTTGTTGTAGTATTCACGAAATTGAAGTAAAATCAGTAACATCATAAGTACATACTAGATCAGCCATCTCCTGTGCAATATGATAAGTATTATTGTTAATAAGTATTATAGATAAGTTATTCCCGCTATCTGAAACTTTCAAACAAAAAAAATGTGAGAGCTCAAAAATAAAGTGTCAAATGTCAATGTTAGTTTTGGTCCTTCAAGTCCGTATTTCATCATGATAATGTGTAATGTAGAGGTAATGAGATAGAGATAATAATAATGTGTAGTGTATGATGTAATGTAGAGACGTTTCAAAAAAGTATAATATGACTTAAAATTATAGCCTCATATTAAAAATAATAATAAATTTCACAATAATATTCATCAAAATAATAAAGCCCTTTTGATAAGATGCAATAACAGAACCCGTCGGAGAGATACATTAACCAAAAATATCAAACTTATATGTGTTTAACTAAAGTTATCTCTTGTATACATTGTTATTGAAATAATGGATTAGAAGTTACTGATAAACTCTGAAGTTGTTGATAAACCAGAGTTTAACTTTTGGTATGTTATTGAGACCGGCCGTTAATGAAAATTTTTAGAAAATGTTTGTCAACAGATTGCTTACTTCTTCCGGGTTAGCTCTTTCCGAACAAATATCATTTTGATTTTGTGTACACTCCAAACGTTGTGTACATTCCATTTTTTATAATTTATGTTTTAAATTGAAATTATTCAAACTTTCACATAATTATAAGTTCCATTTAAAACTCAAAATCAAATTCAGTAAACAAAACACTAGTTTAATCACTCGCAAACTTGACTGATTGACACCTACCTGACAGTACTTGGCAGCGGCAGCGGCGCGGTGGAAAATATAGCTTTTTTATTAAAATGTAACGGATTTGGAATTTTGCCATTGGCTAAATGATAGCGTTTGTTTGTGGTATGTCTTGTTCTGTTATTGTACAGTATGGAGTTTGTTTTTCTACATTAATTGTAATTCTTGTACGTTTTAAACTAGGGTTTTGTAGGAACCCTAACAGAAAAATAATGTCTAGGGTAATATAACAAGGGTAACTATACAGGACAAACTAATTAGTTGGATGGAACGCTATCCCTCGTGACAATGGTAGGTTTAATTTGATGAACGCAACATTTATTATCATATTTAAGTTGAACAAATCTCTGCCTCTGAAGTTTGATCTGGAATTTACACCGAGTATAGTCTATGTTTTGCACAGTTTTACTCATAAATTGTCTGTGGTTTTGATCGGCAACAAACAACAAAAAGTCAAAACTGGATGTGGAATTTCGAAATGTCTCATGACATATGAAAATGATATGAATTAAAGGTTCTGTTTTGCTAAATAAAAATATTTATAGCAAAAATAAATACAAAGGACAGAATAACACAGACGTATAGTATTTAATTTCTGTATCTCTATCAAATATTTCGTGTTTGAAATAATTTGAATATTAGCGCTATATAGTTTAATTCCTTTTTCCCTCTCATGGAGACAGAAAATCAAAAAGAGCACCCCTCCGAGGAAGATCTTCCAAGTGATTTTTTTGATGACTTTAATAAAGATGAGTTTATTCAAGGTCTCAGTGTGATAGACAGCTGGGATGATGACGACCCATCAAAGAAGAATCAATCTTCGGGGCCCCGTGTTCGAATCAACTCTAAGGATCTTGATAGTGTAAAAGATCTGCGTGAACTTATCGACGGGAAGGACGTACAGAGCGTGTCCAAGAATGAAGACATACGGATGGAGTCGCCGCGTTGGAGTCATGACCCACGTCCGCGATCCCGTAGCGCAAGCCGTCTCGACGCATACATCCAACCCGGCAGCCGGCGCGACCCGAGTAAAACATCGGAAGCCATCAAGAAAGATAAGGAAGTGAAAGTGAAGGAGTATTTGGCGAAGCACTTGGAGTCCACCGACGACCTCAGGCCACCTGGAACCGAATTGGACGACTTTTTTGACACACGGAAAAATTCAGAGCTAAAAGTTAAAAAAATAATTGAAGCACCGGCGGAAAAACCTTTTAGAGGGCCTAGGGAATGGGAACGACATCATTCACCGCGCAGAAGCCCACGTCGAAAACAACAGTATGAACGTCGGAGTCCCCGCCGAAGTCCGCGACGCAGCCCAATTTGGCGGAGCCCTATTCGCCGGAGTCACTACCGGCGGAGCTCACCACGTCGCAGTCCATACCGGCGCAGCCCCCAGCGGCGTTTCTCCCCGCGGCGTAATACGTGGCGGCCTAACTCTCCAAGAAGATACAATAAATATAACCGGTTCAGTCCTAGTCGACAAGAAAGAGATAGGCATTATAGTTCGCGACGGTCACGTTCTATAAGTCATTCTAATGATGATTTTCTTTATCCTAAGGATTACAACCAACCGACATATGATTCTGGTTTTAATCAACCAATATATGACAGCAGTGATCCTTTCAGTCAATCCCAGTCCCAACTGCCATACATTGGTCCTGGGCCTGAATATCCTGTTAGTTCAACAGATTATTCATACAACCAGGGCCAAGTTTATTCGGGGTACCCTGTAACTTATGATTATCCCACTTCTGGAACTGGAAAAAATTTAGTGCCTCAACCAGTCCCGGCGCCAAATATACCACCTAATTTAAATATTAGTACAGCTCCTTCCATGGTGCCTCCTCCACTACAAATGAATGTTGCTGTAGGACCCGCCAGTCAAGCGCTTGTGAAGGTTGACCCCTTGGCACAGGTAAATTGCTTTATTTCTAAGATTAAACCATTATGATTTCAAAGAAACCATGTCAGTATCTTAAGCACATTTTATTAGTAATTTATGTTACAACACTGTTGATAAATCGTTCATTAATAAATGTTAAGTTAATATTAATTGCATTCCAGTTGGTAGCAGAAGGAAAGCTATCCCATGAAGACTATCTGAAACTTGCACCCAATAAAGGTACCTTGAATAAATCCGAAGACATTATACTTATAATTTCTTGTTTACCCATTACAGCAAGATGACAAATTCCAGATTTTAATAATCAAACATTGCTATTTGTTATTACAGGTCCTGCGAATCCAGCTGATAATTTTAGCAAGGTGGCAGGTGGGTAAAATATTTATATATTAATGTTAAACTTTGAATGATATCTTGTACTGCCGCCTTGCTGTTGAATATTTTGAAAAAAAAGTGTTTTTGTAAAGTAACAATTATTTTAAAGTGACTGTTGAAAAATCGAAGGACTCTTGATCATAGGGTATTTTGTATTTCCAGTTTTAAAACGCTGCAATGAAGCCATTTCTGAATTGGACAAGTTAGCATTACCAACGCGTTTGTTGATTAATAATAGTGTTATTGGCGCCGAACAGAGTCGCTTGCCGCCTAAATTTTGTTCACCGCTGAAGAGACAGGTAACAGTAGAATTCCATTTCACAAAAGCAAACGTGATGGCAACAACGCAACAGAATAAACAGATAATCGACAACATAATAGCTGCGATAGGATTGGAAAAGGTCGTCGATCGTTCCAAGAAGAAATCACAGAGGAATATGAAGGATGCTGCTGTGCAAACAACGACTCCATTCTGCGATGTCTGCGAGATCCGAAATGCAACGAAGTGTTACGGCGTCGGCACGTACACGGAGCCCGAATATTTCACTTCCACGGTACATACTCAAGTCGTCGAAGAAGACCTCATTAGTTCCAAGTCCGTGTTCAATCCTACAGGTAGTGCTGCGAACAATCCAACAATGTCCATAGCACATCTCACCCCGGCTCAATTGGTCTCCCAGTTAGCAGCACGAGCGAAGACATTGAAGCAGCCTCCAGACTCTAGGCAACAGTACGGCCGTCACAACTCTCCCGGCTTTGACGTCAGATCGCAACAAAGCCGGCATTATCACGAAAACTACTCAAATTATCGATATTAATGGTATAACTGATGATTAAGTATTTGTGTATGTATTTTTTGGCTGACCCATGATTTTTTTGTGGAGTTGGTTTTCAAAGATAGTTTCTTAGTATTTGTGAAATATTTCCATGTCTATTTTATTGTAAATGTAATGAAATTTTAATAAAGTTTTACATTAGTAATTTAGTGAATATCTTTATAATAAAAGGGAACCTAAAGTTCCAAATTCATAACCTTGTTACATATAATAGGTATGTAGCAACATTTTAGAAAACAATGAAGTATGAAAATCCTGTTATGTGTAAGAGTTGAAGCAAAAAAAGAAATTATTTTAAGCGTACTTATTTACTGCTTTTGCGTGGTATAACAGAAAAATATAGTTCTATACACGTAAGTTTCAGTCAGTGAAGTGCTCACAATTTTCCCGAGTGATTTCCCGTGGACAGATTCCAAATATTTACATAAAAAACTAACATTGTAAAAATGTCTTTGCGTTATCAGTTGTGCAATTTGTCACATCTCAGCGAATATTCCCTATTCAAATTGTAGTGTTAATAAATAAAGGGAAATAAATGTTCTATTGATCTTTTCATATAAATACCATATTTGCTATAACTATCGATTTGAGCAACTTTGGACATGTAATAAAAAAAAATTGTGAACATTATTGTCAGCAAATGCTAAACTTAAATTATGCCCAAAAACCTCGCTAAGATTTAGCAATTTCCTGACAGGAGTGTATTAAATTAGTAATGTTATACCCATTACAATTATTGTACAAGACCAAACTGTATATAACTTAATACGCTTTACTATCCAACATTACATCTTCACTTAACATCAACTTGTCACATATTATCAACCTTATGTAAAGTGATATCTATGTAAAAAAAAAAATTCTAAGTCTAGAGAAATTTTGGTATGAAAGTTATTGAAATGGACAGAAGCAAACGCGCATATTTTGATAGTTGGTATCCAGAACTAGTGGATTAACGTGGATACTGAATATCTCATTAATATCGTCCATTTCAATAATCTATGTATAAACTTCGATTATTATTATTGACTTGACAATGGGCAGATGTGCGTTGTTGCACAGGAAATCCGAAAAATTATATATTTCTTGTGTATGTGCATAAGCTCTTCAGAAAGTTTCCTCGATCTATGAAGGTACAGCTGAAGTGAAGATGGGCAGTCCGTCAGAATCTTCTAGACTTGACCAAGGCAGAATAACCTTACAATCAAGATTTTGCGGGATTCCGAAGAGAAGATGTTAAGAAGTTCCTCCAATTGACTACAATAAAAATGACTGGGTAGGTATGGTATAAGAGTCACAAAAAATGTAACAGGTTTTAATGAAATAAATTAAGTACACAAAGAAATGGTGTTTTGATGTAAATAATCATTTTTGAGATATTTATTGAAACAAGCCCAATCATAAAACAATTGATCTGCCAACTGCTTGTCCCACTCCAGAATATGTGGACGAAGTTTTTTAGCATAGCGAAATTGGTGATTCAATATACTTCTATCAGCAAATTATTTTATATTTTATGGTGTTCCCCTTCTGCCTTTCTGTATGTCACTCCGAGGATGCATTACGTGGATGATTGCAAAGAAGAAATGATGAAAATAAACGTTCGTACTCTAGTGATTTGACAATATGGTGGGAGAACGTCGATAGTATTGATAATGAATGTTAACCCTGCTCAACAGAGGTACAAAATCTTGAGTTACTTTTAACATTATATTGCGTGACCTGTAAATTGCATGTAAATGACTATTTGCTAACAAAAATAAAAGACATTGCAAGTATAATGGCATTTTATTTTTAACAATATAACAGGCCGACTATATGTATTTTATATTCACTCACAAATATAATAGGATAGTAATTATTATTATATAGGTGATTAATATGATTATTTAATACAATACATCTTTTTACACCATTAGTATTAGAGATGGTAAAACTAATTATAAATTAATAATATTTATTAAAAGTACGATATAATGTTTTGTCATAAACCAAGTCTTGTTCTTGTCAGAAACCAATCTATTGATAAAAACTTGTCTAACCATCAAGGAAATCATCTAACCATTTTTCTAGATCTTCTGGAGATTCAATCACAGAATTTTTTGGAGTGTCCTTCGATGGTGGTTTTTCTATGTTGGCTAAAACAGAAAACATATTATTAATAAGTAATATATCACCATAATATTAAGCAATTCAAGTTGCACTGTTATTATTTCGGGAGGAACAATATGTAGAGCAAAAATAAACTGATAATCAAAGAAAACACGTGAAGTAATGACTATACACGTTTTTACAATATATAAACCTTGTGATATATTGTACACATTACATTTCAAATGAAATATGGCGACCATCTCTAATTAAGAAATAAAGAAGTAATTAAATTGTAATAATTATTGGTATTAGTCTAGGAAAAAACAACCTAAGTAAATATATATGGATTCTTGAATACAAAATATTTATTAAAATTCTATTATAACATTTAAATGCACTCTTACCTATAACTTTACTGGCGTCATTCACTTTAGTCTCTTCAGGGTTGACTTTCATAAAGACAATATCAGGCTCTTTTTGTATTTCATCCTTTTTATCTGTTTCGTCAGCTTCAAATAATTGTGTGTTATTATCCAACATGTTAATTGATATAAGATTTGTATTAACATCTTGCTTAAGTTTAATTTCTTCTACTCTTTCTGCAACATTGCTTGGATTTTCCTCTAATGGAGTAGAAATTGGCATAGACTTTTCTTTTTCACTATCTTGTTCTTTTATGTTCATATCTGTATTCACAAATGTGTTATCCATAACATTTAAAGATTTTTCACTAGGAATGTCATGAATATTAATTTCCTCTTTACAATCCTCAACTTTTACTATTTCAGGGTCTCCATTATTATCAGATAGGCTTTTTAGTATTTTTTCTTGTGCTTCTAATTCTGGTGTGTTATATTTTTTATCATTGTAATATTTCTGTTTAAACTTTGTAGCCCTATGATTCATAGTAGCTATGTCATTTTCAGTAAACATAGATTGTTCTATACTATTTCTTTCATAGAAAGGTATAGTGGAAACAGCCAAGGAGAGGAGATCCATATTGATATCAAAATATTTGTCATATATTGAAGGCCCTGCATCCATATCCCAAGATTTTTCATGTTTGAACTGAAAATGACCACCAACAGTTGCAGGAGCTTGAATCAGTTTCTGAAATTGGCAATACATTAGGCTATAGCTTAAAGTTTACAGTGTAGACGTAAATAATAAAGGATTCACAATTTTGAACCTATCACATTGCAATTCTATTATCTTGCTGATAATCACAGTATGCATTTTGTATGTTTATATTTCCACCTAATTGCATGGATCTTGACACTACAAGACTCTGCTGTGACTAAGCCGAAATATCAGTGTGCAAAATAGATATTGTACCCATAAAATAGTTAAAATAATGAGGTCACCATCAAATGCTCAGCCTTTATGGAGAATTTGTTTATGATTTCAATTATAACAAGCGCTAATCCTAGTGGGCATTTTTCAGTTTTTAATAAATATTTATTGTTTATATAAAAAATTATCAAACCTCATAATCAGCGCCTATATTTTCCTGTTCATCAATTTCATCATAACTCTCAATAGGCATTTCATATTTAGCCCAATTACTTTGTATTTCTTTCTTCTTATATTTGGTGTTTGTCTCTTCTGTTATTTTCACTATTTCATCAGTTTCCCTTTTCAGGTTTTTATAGAATTCTGGCCCCGGAGGTTCATATGCCGGCTTTTCAGGTTCTGTAAAAAAAGTGTTCTGTAAATATGTATATTCAATTAATAATAAAGATTATTCTTCAATGGGTTTTGTTTTTTGTTCAAAATTTACCAATGTTCATCATATAAGATCAAATAGAGAGTTCTATTTTTTAATTTAAGAATGTCTACAAACATCATATATAAAATCTATAACTATAATTAAAATGAAAACCAGACTACACAACCAAAATAAAAATACATCACTGACTTAAAACTACACTAAGTACTGAAAATTTCGCAAGCAAATAAATTATTGAACAACTGCAATGAGAAGGTTACTCCATTATTATTATTATTTATTAATATAAACTTTATTGACCACTATAAATTAAATATAGCAGTACAATTTGGCAAGCTTTTGCAAAAACTTAATTAATGTTTGTTTTACCTTTAGATTGTTTCTCGACCTGCCGATCTGGCTGTTTTTCAGCTTTTTTCTCCACAGGACCTGCCGGCTGCCTTCCCTGTCGACGTCTCCGCTGGTCCTTTGGTTCATTTTTGCCCTTTTGACTGAAATTAAAATAGCTATGTGAACAACCCCAAATTATTTAGCATGTCTTTAATTTTTTTAGTACACTTACTGATTCTTCTTGGATTCCTCTGGCATCTTTAAAGTTTCAATTACGTTTACCAGCTCTGTTTAAGAAAACAGCTGTTTTCACTTACTTCGTATGACATTGCATGACAATAAAAGAAAGGCCATGTTCCGATATATACTGGAAACTGTTGAAGAACTAGGGTGTGACGTCATAATTTTTTTTTTACCTTAAATAAGTGCTGATTGCAATTCCACCTGACGGTATACGATGACGGTAGACGATAGAGTCTAACTTAGTAAAAGCTTATTCACCTTTGACTTTACATTGTAATCGAACAGGAACAACGACGTGGGTAACTCATTCCTGTCCTTCACGGTACGGGTGATAAAAGACAAGGCATAAATCGTTATTTGTACTGGCGGGATGTTAACGACGAACGGGGATGTCCTGCGTCGGTTCATTCGATGGTGCAATGGGGATAGGGAAATTAAATTATTTAATTCCTGCACACACTCTCCAAATCTTGTAGAAAACCGAGAGGCTGGGGGTTTTGCGCCGGTATTTGAGGCTTTGGAGGCTGGTCTTGCCCAATTTAAAGTCATTAATAAGTCTCTTAGTGGTCCTCTCTATTGAATCAAATGCTGGCAAATGATTTGGCAGCACCAGCCCATATATGGCAACAGTACTTCACACAAGATCTGACATGAGCCTTATAAAGGGTTAATTGTTGTTTTGGTGTGATGTTGCCAAATATTTCAAGGATACACCCTGAATATTATATTGCTGAGCCGTTTCTTTATAGGTAAAGTATACTGGTTACTATTTAGAACTAAATGCAGTTATATACACTGTTTCCACATATTATTAGAATATCAATTTAATTGATAAGCGATTTCATATTGACACACGGATGTACGATTATCAATTCCTTCACTTACTATTTTCATATAACATTTTTGAACTTCAATAAGCATGATTTTTTTTAAAAGACTTTGAATTACAATAATCAATGTGAAAATATCTCTCTCCTCAAAAGCTCGAGAACTTTTATTAATACAGTGATGTTTACATAGAATTCAGAACAATGATGCATAGAGTTAGTTTTACTGTAACAAATAATCCTTTCCCTACCATGGGCACTGAATAGTGCTGCCAGTACATAGTGGACCGCGGCTTTACATGCATGTTTCTGACATAATATATTAACATAAAAAAAATTGTACTGCCAGCAAAAAGTACTTTATAATAAATGGAAACTGTGGAAAGACCTAGTCTGTGATTGAAAGCAACAGAGCAACACGACATACATCATAATAAATAATAGTTATTGATGTATTTGTATAAGGTACTCCTTCGTTTTATTTCATCACAGAACAGAGGATCATCACACTACAAAACGGAGGTTAAACAAGATACATAAAAGGTTTTGCGAGAGTTAAAACTTATTCCATAATTGCAAACTTTCTGGATAACCTCGACACCTAGGTATCTGGTAACTGAATTGAAACAATTTTAAAAGTATGTATGTATTATTTAATTTTGTTTCTTTAAAGAACTTATAATAAGGACAATATAAACTATATTTATTTTTACTTGCTCCCAGGAACGGCATGACTAAATGGCTGAGGAAGTAGACTTCAATGATGTTTTAGAGGAAATATTCCTCAGTGAAGATACTCAGCATCAAGCTAGCTACGAAGAAGGGTATAGAGTTGGGATCGAGGCTGGCAATCCAGAAGGGTACCATCTGGGGTACCACAGAGGTGCAGAGTTAGGACGAGAACTTGGTAATAAATATTTTTGAACTGATTTTACGTAATCTAACAAGAAATTTTTTCTGAAACAAAGCAATGTACTTGATAGAAAATGATGTTTATTTCAAATCTGCAGTTTCAAGAAATAATATACAAATTAACAGAAATCAGAGTAAAATTCTTAAAAATCATTATTTTTGCAAAGACTACAGACTACAATTTTCTACCTATATTTCATGTTCAGACAGCAATCAATTACAGATTCATTATATGTATTATGATTGTTAATAGAATAAGGTTTGGACATGTGTTCAAATCTTATTCCGTTAACAATCTTAAATTGGACTGTCTCTAATTGATGATATGAAACTGTATTGTAATTAGTGTTTTCTTAACATTCAGGTTACTATCTTGGCACAGTGAAATATTACTTACAAATAAATGAGACATTAGAAACCAAGTACTCCGAGAAGATATTGGCTCAACTGCAGAAAGTGCAAGATTTAATAAATACTTTTCCTCGCACCAATTCTGAGGAGGATGATATATTAGGAATGGCTGAGAATATAAGAGCCCAATACAAGAAAGCATGTTCATTGTTGAAAATATCTTCAGTAAACCCTTTTGAGGCAGGAGTTTCATTTTAATAAATGTAATGGTATGTGAAACCCTTCTATATCTTTAACTTTGTTTTTGATAATGACTCCAGCTAATAATGTATTGGGGATTTTTTATTTTACGTTATCACTCCATCTCTATATTAAAATACTCCAAATACATGACTTAAGCATATAAGTGCTTACCAGTCATACCTGCTCCACAATTCCCTGTTTTGCACTAGGTATGTGGTATATAAATAAACCATGTGACCTGCGTGGCTTCAACCCATCAATGGCCCAATACTTAGTATGGTTCACTCTTTCTATGGAGGTCTAGAGCATACTCCACCATAATGCTCCAATGCGGATTGGCAGAAGTATTGGAAGTTTGTATGCTGCTCAAAGGTCTCCAGTCAGGCTTAATGATTGGTATCTATTAACAAAAACCAGGACCAACGTCTTTATGTACCTTTCCAATTTTCATAATTGAACCTGTCTCAGATTTGCAATTCTGTAGACTACAGGGCCTCCAAAACAATGTCATTGAATGTAACATTTAATTTCAGGAAAATGCAATGGGGCCTACAACTCAAAAAATTAGGCAACATCTTGATTCAATTATTATGTACCTAACTCCTTTGCTGCCTGTAGCTAACTGTCACATGGTTGAGTTTTTTACTAAAAACCACTGGGAGAATTTACTGCCTAGCAGTCTTAGGAGTTTGCTGGATGACTGGGATTTGACTTATGCTGTAGAAAGATTTTGGCATTCTACTGAGAATATCAAATGTGGTATGTATTCATTTCTTTGTTACTAGTATTGTACTTTATGGTCCAAAATAGTTATAATGAGAACTTACCCCTACAAGTGTACTGTATAATGACTTACACTATATTTGGCTATAACAAATAATACTCATGACCTGTGAACGAATGTGTGTGTTAAATAGCTGCCCCAGATAGGAATTGGTCCTGGGACTCATTGCTTCTCAGACAAAGTCAGACTCAACTAAGGGTCAGTGTCAGTAGTGGTTGTTAAGGTACTATGATAGAAGCCACGGTAACTGGACCCTTTATTGTAATAAAAAAGATAAGAACTTAAATAACTAGTATTTGGTCAAATGGGCTTTGGTTAGTTGACCAAAGGTATTATATCTATGGCTACTTATTCATTAATAAGAATATTGTAAATACAATGGGAAAATGTCAGGTAACAAAATCAATCTGAACCCGGGAATATTTATAAAATACATTTTTTTAATATTTCCAGGAAACAATGAACTTACTAAGTGGGTGCGGTCTGCTCGCTCCCATTGCCTTACCATAGACAATGATTATTGTTTATCTAAAGAACAACTGCACTCTCATATCAGGGTTATGGGCGTGGCTATTAAACCAGAGATTAAAGTTAAAGACTTTATGACTGGGAAAAAAAGTTATGAGGTATGTATTTTTTTTTACCAATATGAAATTTCTTTCAATTTTTTAACTGACTTCGAAAAACAAGAGGTTCATAATTCAACACCTGATCTACCTCTAAACAGATTGGTAATTGTAGTTTTACTAAGCAGCCTATTGGTTTGAATATTGGACTCTCAAACGGATTATTCACTGTTTTCCTTCACCTCAGCAAGTGGTCAACTTCTGAAACGCACATAGATGCTCGCATTGAATCCAGGACTTCCTGCTTAGAGACCAATGTAAAACCACGAGGACATCACTGATCAGTCACCCAGCCCATCCATTACCAGGTCATTATTGTATTGAAATCAGTGTTAATTTCTAGGTTCAAACTATGTCCCACCTTGTGGCATCTCTCCACGAAGCCAGTAGATCCACTCACTGTGTTGAAGCCGGTGGGGGGAGGGGTCATCTTCTGGTTGCACTGAGCCTCGGTTATGGTATACCGAGTCTGACTGTCGATTGTGATAATCAAACTCTAACCAATGCTGTTGAACGAATCAAGATAATTCAGGTTTGTTAAAATCCTACTTGTTACTAATATTATAATGTTTGTGAGGGTAGATGTTTGTTACTCCTTCACGCAAAACCTACTGAGCAGATCTGAATGAAATTTGGAATGGAATAATAGTCTGGAATAACACATAGACTACTTTTTCAACATAGTACGCGAGCAAAGCCGAGGGCAGATCCTAGTAATATTTTGTGGGAGTAAGCACATTTGACTAAGCATTTTATAATTGGTTTTTGATTTAATAATTACTTAAAGTTCGCTTCTCCCTCAACTGCTGCACAACTTAGTTGCTTAATGGTTACTTTAAACCTGTCCTTAGTATAGAATTTTTGTATTATGTATCTATCGAAAAGCCAGTTGATCTAGTGATTAGTGAATCTGACTGCTACACGGAAGGTTGTGAGTTCGATTCCCATCTAGGTCAAATTTTTGTGACGAGCAGGAATGTTTGTTCTGTAAGTATTTATAAATATATATGTATGTTTATCAGTTGTTTGATGACCATAGAATAAGCTAATGCTTAGTTAGGGTTCAGATGGCCATGTGGGAGTTGTCTTCAGATATTTATTTATATTAAATAGCAGCTTAAGGGACTGTGTGGGCAGTAAATGAGCAACAAATCACGATGGGATTTTTTTTTACGTGGCAGACCATGATAGTTTGTGGGTTTGCGCAAATCTCAGAAACAACTGACCTGCTTTGGTTGCAGTTTTACTGATGTATTCTGATTAGCTTAGATAAAAATTAACTACTGCATGCAGATTCGTGAGTCGCTTCACACATTTTAATGCAGATTCTGTATTATTTTATTTAGCGATTTAGCTTAATTAGACCCACTTCTTACACTACAGAGCTTACATTTTGGGTACACTTTCCGTCCTGATGACAATGCATTTTTATGATAAACATGACCTGATGCTACATTCAGGATTGGCTCCAGACAAGGGAACTCCTCAACCGTTAACAATACAGTTGTGAAATTTTGTGTATTTCTTTGTATTAGGG
>DWJZ01001101.1:0-25533 GCA_018249125.1 Asbolis capucinus | reverse complement strand
AGAAAAGGCAAAGAAAAAAAAGAAAAAAAGAAAAAAGAGAAGGAAGAAAAAGGGAAGAAAAAAAAAAAAAAGAAAAAAAAGGAAATGAAGAAAAAGGCAATGAAGAAAAAGGCAATGAAGAAAAAGGCAATGAAGAAAAAGGCAATGAAGAAAAGGCAATGGAGAAAAAGGTGATTAAGTAAAAGGTCATAAAAAAGGTGATGAAGGAAAGGTGATGAAGAAAAAGTTGATGAAGAAAAAGGTGACGAAGGATACGAAATATATCACCAACGATAAAAAGCGATAAACACTATAACATCTACGACACTGCAACCAAAACTCATAAAAACTTAACGGTTCTAATCTTTCATATCCTATTAACACGCTTCTGCCATTTCTAAAGCGAGGTAATTAAACAAAATAATAGGTATTTACATTATTCAACGCAACACAATACCTATCTTTCAACAATAATATCTTCGCAGACAATCTCGCACTATCGCTCAATCTCGTTCAAAAGCCACGTACAGACAGACGTCTACATATAGATTATGTTGAACATTAAACACCCATATATTTATTAAAACCATAAATCAGTTTACATGTTCTGAGGTGCATCAGTGAACCACAGTCAAAGTGCAGTGCACTTGATGCTTGCGGTCACAAAGAAAAATTAACTCTATTACAATAGCAACAGAGTTGAAATTTACCAAATCGAAAATAGGGAGATACAAACTTTCGGTTCTAAAATAAAATTCAGGCACCGCGTTCTGGAATGTACTCTAATCCGTGGACATAAATCACATTTTTGGACGTTGAAGGGGTACAGGGCACGAATTAACGACATGTTTCGACGCAATCAATTTTGAGCTTTGCCAAGATGGATTAAGATTTTATTCTGATTATTTTAAGTTGAGATGTTAGGTCGTTTTGGGTGTGGGATGGTGGAAATTGACCTCAGCTGCGGCATGTGGTGGTGTTCCCGTAAATATTTGCGCCGGACGCTCCGCGCGAAACGCTAAAAGATTAGAGTGTGATCGTCTGAATTTTAAAGACGTACTTATTCCCCGCCAGGAAGCTTGGATTAGCGGAAATTAAAACAATGAATGGTCGACCTTTAGCTGATGGAAATTATGAGTTTCTCCAATCCGGTTTCATGAATTTCGGTTGGAGAATTTAATTTAGGAGAACTATTTGATACGATTTTCGCAGCGCATTCCAAATTCAAATTTCACATTTTTGTTATTTTTGCGTTCAATAATAATGAATTGCTGAGTTATTATTTTAGTGAATAGTTTTTAAAATACTACACATTGAAGTGCTTTTAGTCTGGGCGCTTGCGATCAATAGTGGAATACCGGACCAGTAGTGGCAAGAATATCGTTTCCGTGCCTCGGATGGCATGCAATGCCGTCACTCACTGTTACCACTGCACTAGCTTTCTTTTTGTGATGACTAGCATGGACAATACAAATACCGGAGAACAAATACTTATCTATAGCCTACTATATGTTACCCATAAGCCCGTAATATTGCATAATGTACTCAGTCCACGATGAGTGAACTTTAAAATCAATTTATCTGTCAACATTTCTCTTAGGTTGGAATCAAACCCACGATCTTTTGCTTGGCAGGCATAAATAAATATCTTTGGACAACTCACACACGGCCGCTTGACCCCAAACTAAGCGTGAGCTTTTAATATGGTGATCAGATAACGGATAAACATACATATATACTTTTAAATACCTACTTAAATAGATATTTATATTACACAGCTTGGCACACAAAATAAATATTTCTACTCATCACAGAAAAGTTTGACCTGGGTGGGAATCGAACCCAAGACCTCCGGTGTAGTAGTCAAGTTCACTAACCAATAGACCAAGCGGCGTGTCAAATAAATACTACCAACGACACAGATACAAACAAAAACTTAAACAGCGTGATTCAGGATTAATCACACCGCCATCTATGATCGAATAGCGTGAAAATCGCGCTTATACCAGTTTAACTTGATCTCATATATTTATAACAAATCATATTTTCCGCTCAAAACCGATTGAAAGCCGTTAATACAAGCGTTTGGCAGGATTCGGCTCGTAAAATGTATTTCCGTTGAGTTGATCAATAATACAGTTTATAATCGGAAGGACGTCCAGAAAGGTCGACAACCACTGGTTTTGAACGGTTTTACTTGTCCATCTATCCGCATCTGGTCGGCGGTGGTGGACTATGGCCTGTACCTCTGTAAGTGGAGACCTGAGCCTAATAGTGAGACAATTGTGGGTTCCGCACTGGGGCAGCGTGGTGGAGGGTTCAATCCGCGGCTTGGCGATTGCTTTCAAAAGATAAAAACCTGGACCGACGGGTTTGTGCCCTGAGAAGCACGGAAGCACTCATAAAATTTTGCTATTAGCGGTCATACGGCTTAATACACACTCATATCCCCGCAATACGATTCCCTGTGACATGTAGTCAAGATAAATATTTTTAAACCAAGAACAAACACTCATCTATCATATAAATACCTGTCAGGGGGAACGAACCTGTCATCAGGGTCACTAGTCTGTACTAGATTCCAGTCACCTTCAATACTGGATACAAAATTGAGACATAATAATGAAGTACTCTACTCGGTGCAAATTCAATCTAAAATACAAAATTTCTGATCTTCTACCATTTTTACAATTTCACATTATATTAATATGTTATAAAGAAAACAAAAATAACTAAATCATAAACGGAAATCAAACCTGGAACCCACTTTGCACTTGTGAAGAAAAACTCAACGCACCCAAATATATTTTTGATCTAATCTAAACATTTCATAAGCCCATCTTTCTCTACATTGAGCATTAAATCAACGAGATATAAAAACACGAAGTTCTTTGAATCCATTAATTTAACGCCAAAGTTATTAAAAATAGTTATAATTTACTAATTTTGGACATTAGAAACCATCTAATTAACCACTTTCAATGGGTTAAGAGAAGTTATACATTGGATTTCCTAGCAAATGACATTCATAAAAAAACTATAAACATGATGGAAGTTACACCGTCCCGTAATAAACTTAATGATTACGAACAGAGCACCATGATTTCTATATAAGTCGGACATATTATTTATATATTTTGTGAACAAACTTCCAAAAGTAAATCCCGTGCAATAAAACAATCTGGCAAATTTAAATAATGAAGCATGTGCGGTTTTTGTGCTCAATGCACAGGTAAAAAGGATTTTTATTGCATTTTTTTTATTGCCTTGAAGTCAGAAATTTCACCGTTTTGATTGTTATTTGCTCTGAGCCAAAGCTAAAGTTATTTGCTTTGCAAAGGCCAACAATCCTTGAAAAATCAATTGCGCCAAACCACTTATTTAAAAGCTATAATAAAAGTAGGTGAAATAAATAAATATTTCAAACAAACCTTACAAACGCTAACATCACACGAGTATGACAGAATATAACGATTATGATAATGTAAAAAAATAAACCAGGAAATTGTCTCATTAGTCCGACTTACGGGTTAAACGTGTCATCCCTAACCTAACCGTTTTGCCGAAACACTGTTCGTATCTGTTGCGCAGTATCGCGTGTTCCCAGAACGATATTTCAGAGAGAAAAAAATATCTGTCAACGCATTTATCTTTTCCAGTAAACCTGAAAACGTCTGTCTGATAGGGAACAGTTTCAGATGCAACGTTTATAACGCCGCGTCGAAATTAGTTCGTTATTTATGACAGTCATTAATTTTACATAATGATATGCAAGACTATGACAAGCTAATAATTAAGGTAAGCTCTCGTTTACCTAACTGAGACCTTACCGCGATATTATCACAGACTTAGTTTGGTATACTACAATTCTCGCGCGCCATCTCTTAGTGCAGTATTGCCATAGAAGATATGGACCTAGATTGTATTGAGTAGTAACTCTGTTATAATTACGCATTAGAAAGAAAGAAATTCTTTATATCGCCAGAGATAGATTTATACAGCCGGAATAAGGTATAGACAAGGTGACATAATTATAATATCAAAAAATATAAATCATCGAATAAGAGTGTTGATTAAAAGGGAAATCATTAAAAACTAATATAAGTATATATTTTATAATATGTATGCTACAATAAATGAAAAATTACTTACGAGAATTCGTGATTTAATAATTACATCACTACATATTACTTATGAGAATTAGTGAGTTATTAATTACATCACTATATACTACTTAAGAGAATTAGTGAGTTATTAATTACATCACTATATTTGTTATGAAACTAATCATTTATTTTGATAATTATACAAAAAATATAGGTATTTTTATCCTTACTAAATATTTTAATACCTAAAAACACGTAAGGGTCTTACAATAAAACAAAATAATGTATTCCGCAATTCCTTCCCTTGGAACATTAATTGTGTGTGATTTTAACTAAATTTATTTTATTTATGGATTTAAAAGTCGAGCAGTTGTTCCTCCTTATCAGTAATGAGCCTAAGCGTTTGTCGCCAAGCGGAAGTTCGTCATTACAGCGCAGATTCTTTCAAATTTGGTCTGTTGCCAAGTTCACGGCTATCTATCTGCTATCTGCGTCCGATGATACAAACTAATGAACTACGTCTGTTTCATCGCGGAACTAGTCACTCGGTTGGACGGCGCTCAATTATTTTATGTTTTACACGACGCTTCAACTTCACGACGCGCCCAAGCTTCAGTTATTGTTTTATTTGCGTTTCTGAATTTGTTTGTGGAAGTTTGTGTTTGCATGTTTATACGTGGATTTGGGAGATACATTTTTATGTGTATTGTAATATAAGGATGAGTGGAATTAGTTATTTAACTATCTGACTTGGCAGATGTTGTTTTGCAATAGCTTGATGTATTTTTAAGTTTTTTTTTTGTATATTTATTTAAGTTTTGAATAAGATAGTGCAAACAAGAAAATTAATATGGAGTCAATATATTTGGTATTGGCTTGTCACTAGCTATTTTTGAGATACCCTAAGTTCGTCTCCAACACGAATGTTCTATTCAAAGTTAAAATCTACTTTTTTGACAAAAATTTTACATTTCATTTTTAAGATTTGATAAGAATAAACTTAAACCTCAATTTTTTATATGTCGCCAAAGCAATGTCTGCTGGGTAAGTTAGTTTATTTATATAATTATATTAGCTTTTGCTAGCGAATTCGTCCGCGTTGTTGTAGTGGTAGGTGATGGTCAAAATGCTGTCTTATGCCATAAGTGAATTATTTCCGAATTACAAAATTTCGCAGTCCCATGTTTAAAAATGACGAATTTCCATTTCATTCATTCATTCATTCCATTCCCCTCTATCAACCCCTTCTACCTTGTTTTAGCGATAAAAAGTAGCCCATGTCCTTTCGTTTCTTACATAGTGTCTAAATACAAAGTTTTTCTGTTATATCTTTAATAATGACGAATTTCCATACAAACATTCATCCCCTCTTTTAACCCTTTTTCCCCCATTTTTCGCAATAAAAGGTAGCCTATTGTTTTCATTAGGGTCAACTCTATCTCTGTACCAAATTTCATCAAAATTGGTTCAGTGGTTTAGGCGTGAAAACGTAACAGACAGAGTTACTTTCGCATTTATGATATTAGTAGGTAGCTTCACATTTATAATATTAGTAGGTACAGTAGTCCTAAACCTTATTGGGATAGCGTGGAAGAAGGCTTCATTAGCCCAGGCATCAGGCTCTTATAACGGGGATCACGATTAGGGCGCTAGACATACAGTTAGCGGGATTATTTTATATAGTTCTTGAAGAAAACTCCAAGTAAATTGTTCAACCGGCGCATTAACGTCTAATGATTTTAATTTTCAATTTTCTATCCTCCGTTTTCTTTAGGATTGTTAACTCAGTTTTTATGATGTCATTAGAAATCCTGTTTATGATCTGAATGGCCTGTCTTCGAGAAGGTCTCAGGTTCGATTTTTATGTGACAGAAATGTTTTAAAAGTTTATTAATACCGATTGTTTCTCGAGGTCTGTTGTGACCATTGTACAACTAGATCGAAATATCATTAAAATAATAATAATGGTGAGTACCCTTTACTTTAAAAACATTTGGTGCTGACGATGATGAAAATCAGATGAATGGTTGTTTTCCGACGAAAATTTTTTTTCTTTTCATTTTGTGACGTTAGGAGTGTGAAAGCTTTATCGAAATAAAACTTTTAGAAAATATGACAACGCTCTAGTTGCGACAGACTCGCAATACAATTGTCAATTAATTAGCCATTTGATAACAAACGTATGAAAGATGTCAGATTGACGGGTTCCCACATTATCGCGACGTAGGCGACTACTCTAGGTCACCGACCTCAACCTGATTCTCGTTGTATTATTATTATTGCACACAATTGTACTACTAACTGCGATATACTGTTATTTTATGCACTAAAAAAAGGATTTGTCCGCGTGTGTTGTTTTTTTTTCCCTTTACGCGTATTTAGTTACTAGGGTCCAACCGTGGCTTCGTCTGCGTGTTATATCGATAAAAAGTCTATGTTTTATTTTTAGCATGCTGAACATTTTTGACAGTCGGGCCAAACTGAGGGATGGTAAATTTACTGCGGGCCACTGTAAATTCCTAGTTAATAACTCTCAGGACTTGCGTAGTAAACATGTTCTAAAAACATACTTGCGCGGGCCATTTCAAATCCGTTCGCGGGCCACATTATGGCCCGCGGGCCCGGGGTTGAGTAGCCTTGTTCTAGACCATAATCTATACTTATACCAAATATCTTTTAGATTCGTTCAGTAATTGCGTAATGGAGACATACATCTATCGATCCTTACAAACTTGTCTGTTTTAAGGGTTCTGTAGTAAGTTGTGAACATCTACAATATACGATTATAAACAAGATTTTATTTTTATTTTTAAGGTTTTTTAGTTATTGCCGAAACTGGCATGCAATTATTATTTATTTCTAGTATTAGTAAATTTAAATCACTAGTATTGACAGGCCGGTTGGTTTAGTGGTTAGTGAACCTGACTACTAAACTGGTAGTCGTGGGTTCGAATCCCACCCAGGTCAAACTTTTCTGTGATGAGCAGGAATGTTTGTTCGTGTGTCTGAATGTGAAATAGATATATATATATATTTATTTAAGTATGTATTTAAAACTATATATGTATGTTTATCAGTTACCTGATCACCATAGCACAAGCTAACGCTTAATTTGGGGTAAGATGACCGTGTGATTTAATTAGATTTTCACGTAAATATGGACTTTATCTGAATTAAACAAATATTATTATTATTGATAGCCTGTACCCTTCACATTGTGAGTGGTACTTACACTGTGAGTATGCAACTCACATTGTGAGAGGTACAGGCTATAGTCCACCACGCTGGCTGCGGATTGGTGGACTTCACGCACCTTCGAGAAGTTGGAAAATTCTGAGGAATGCTGGTTTCCTCATGTTTTCCTTCGTCGTAGAAAATAACAAACTAATGTAATAAAAGTAATCAACTTTTGATACTAATTTAGATTTAAAAAAAAAATTTTTCAAGCTCGCTCAAATTCCAATGGATCCACATAGCGAACCTGCTGCTTTAGAACAAAATATCATAAAATCAGTACACGACATCAAAAAATAAATCAGCAGAATTGAGAACTTACACCCGTATTTGTACTAGGCATAAACCTTCCATCCTGATGAAAATGCATTTTTATGACCTGATACTTATCAGGATTGGTTCCAGACAAGGGAACTCCTCAACGGTTAACAACACAGTTATGAAATTTAGTTTCTACCTATAAGGGCTACGCATTAAAGCTCGTATAGTTAAATATTTTAGTATACCTTGTTCTACTCTCTGTTGGTAATACAAGTGCCTTATCAAAAATTAGCAACAAGTGATATTGAATCTTACATAGTAGTACAGTTTCGCCTTGAAATCGGCTGCACAATCTAAACTCTGCCTACGTCCTTGGCGTAGGGCTTTCTGAAGGTCTGTAGTGATGGTGATACGGAATTTGTGGGTTGTTTCGATTGTAGGCGATCGAAGAAGTTAAGAAGCGGGCGCGGTCAGTAGGAGGATGGGTGACCGCTTGGCAAAAAATTCAGGAACGCTTACGTGCTTTGGAGGGCACGTAAGCCCGTTGGTGCGGGTTGTAATTGTTCGATGGCAAATGTTAAGCTGTGTCGGAGACATTCTTTCGGACGGGATAAATATTTTGCACACTCGGATTGGCCACTAACCCTTCCGCCAATCCGCATTGGAGCAGCGTGGTGGAGTATGCTCTAGGCCTCCTCAGTTCGAGAAGAGACGTTGGCACTACTACGAATATTTGATATTCATTCGCACATAAACTACTAAACTGATCCGAATGAAATTTAGCACAGAGATAGATTATAAAAAAACTTCTAAGCTACTTTTTATTAACCCACAACCCACGGCAAGTCGGGAGCAAAAGCTAGTCTTTAGTATATTGACGCCACTGTCTATTAATCGTAGTTATTATTCAATATACGTTCCCTGAGGCAACTATACAAAGTATTATTAAATTTGTCATAATAAAAATAATAATAGTGAATGGTATAGTTTATTATTCGACAATATCATCTTAAAATATGGGACAGATGGAGGCCTAACGTGATTGCTTGGAAATTATTCTTGCGCAACTAGGGTACTGTCCTGTACAAAAGTGTTATAATAATAAAATTAAAGAATAATCGATCGTTCGTAGCCTGGCGGCGTGTTTCGATTGTAGGCGATTGAAAATTTCATGAGCGCCCTCGTGCGTTGGATGGCACGACATCGGTCTCGGTTATCGTTAGATAGCAATCATTACACCACGTCGTAATCCTTCGAGTGGTACAGAAACTTGCTTGGGTTGAAACACGTGGGTTGGCCACTAACCTCTCCACCAATCCGCTTTCGACCAGCTTTGCTATAGGCCTCCTCGGTAAGACCCGTGCTCAGTAGTGGGCCATTTAATCACATCTTTTATCGAGAGTCGATAAACATGTATATAAATATATGTATGTATGTATATTAACACTTTATTTTAAGCGGTGACAACCTACTTACAAAATCGCACTCGACCAGCGTGATGGACTATGGCCTTAACCTTCTCATTCAGATAAGAGACCCGTGCTCAATAGTGGGCCGTGATGGGTCGAGATGATGAACACTTTATTTCACAAAATTACAAGGAAGGAAATAAATTGATGTGGAACAACTTCTTCATACTTTTTATCTTATAATGAAACTTTGAGATGTATTTCATAGTAATTTTGTAATGTATTACAATTATTTACATATTCGTACATTCTGCATAGTCGTATATTTCCAGTTGAAATAATTGTATCAAAAACATAAATGTACTTATGAACCAATAAAAACCCTCTATCAATGTTTTAAAAGCCACCGTAAGTTTCAAAGTCAAAGTCAAAATTCATTTTATCCTGTAGGTATTAAAAATACGCTTTTGAAGATCATTGTATATTTTTTCAATCTCCCACCGTCTCGGAAAGATGCTACATTGAGGAGAAGAAACGGCGAAGGAAACTTCTCAGCTTATCTTTTCAATTAGTAACCACGTATTATACTTAATGTAAAAGGTGAAAAACGAGAATGTAATTTATGAACTACGCGAAGCTGGATGCAGTACATTTATTTCCATACTTATTATTATACATTATATACTTATCGCAAATGTAACCGTCTATCTATTCGTAGCCTTTATTGTTTGAACCTAAAAATGATTCACTGTTCAAACCATCCGGAATCCATCTTCATAGTTATTTTTCCTAAGGTTAAAGTTTCCTAACCAGGTCACAAAGACAAATCTCTTAGATGCAATATTCTTGTAAGATATTTGTAGCAATGTAATTAATATGGGTCGCTCGTAGGAAGAGAACCGTCATACAACAGTTTTATTAGTTCTGAGGGATGAATGACAAAAAGGTTGGCTTCAACCCATTGCGGAGATAACGGGTCCCTTCTCATACTGAGGAGGCCCAAAGTACACCACGTTGCTGAAACGTGATATGGTGGAGGAGTTAATGGCTAATCTGTGATGATGCTAAATGATGGCAAACTGCATGGGAAGGCCACCTTTAACCATATAGTAACAAACATGACCGATGGCTTTATGTGCCTTTCGAAGCACAGAAGTGTTCATTATTGTTTTCATCACCAGCAGCCACCTTCTATCATACATGCCCGCTGTTGCTTAACTTTCTCGATCGCTTGCAATCGAAACAAACTGCTGGACTATGAACGCTAAAGCGTTAAACTCTTAAAAGAGTGAACAGGCATTTACTAAGTTAGTGCACCTAACAGCTTGGACATCATTGCCACTTACATCAGGATGATCTATGTCAAGAATTAACTTATTCTGGGTAAAAAAAAATCAAGTTTCGTTTACTGTTCTAGTCTTCCGTCAGTCAAGTTTAGCAACATATGTATATTGATTGGGTTAGATAAAATCCTCATTGAGCTTCCTGCGACACAGTTATAAGAGATTCGTTGCCAGTAATTAGTATGGGAGGCGCGTAGTGCGGGCGGCGTCGTGTTGACGAGCTTGTCACATATCAGACTCGCTCAAATTAGTTTCGGGGAGTTATAGTTCATACCACGTTAACTACTTGTAATGATCAACTTGTTCCATTGCGTATTATTGTTTACTAGCTTTTTCCCGCGACTAGGTCCGCGTCCGGACAGTCGTTTTCATACAGGTAGCTTTAACCCCCTTCAAATGCTTTTTCGCGATAAAAAATAGCCTCTGTTTTTCTTTTTTTCTATCTCTATACCAAATTTCATAAATATCGATTCGAACGTTTAGTCGTGAAAAGTCAGTCCAGAAATTTGTTTGTTTTTTTCTGAAAGAAGAAATGTGTTTCAATACTCTTATGAATAGGTAGCATATAGACAGTACACACAGATAGATAGATAAAAAAATATATATATTTGTAAGGATATATATATATATTGTGATAAGTTTTTGTTTTATGCGTATTAATATTAGAAACGTCTAATCCAATTTTAATGAGATTTCATTTATTTGTTGTGTTATGTTGGAAATAATATCAAATCTTTGTTCTATTTAAATAAGGTTCACAAATAAAAAGTAACATAATCGTATATTTTCTATGTAGTAGGTTTTATTACATTTTAAAAATCTACGATCATATTGATAGACTGCGGATGGGACGGACGTGTTGATGGATTAATGAACGGACGAATGGAAGGATATCAGAACAGATGGACATAGCAAAGAGACATGCCCACTTTGTATGGACACTCTGGCCTGAATTGCCCATCAGAAAAAATTACTTAACTGGTAGTACACATTCCCAATATAATGTTGTGAAGAGAGTATAAAAAAAGATGGGGTTTTGAAGATATGAATATTTTTACTTTTTTATAATTTGACAACAATGTATTTATGATTCCTCATCATACACTAGGAGAACATCATGCAAGCCGTGGTCAGATGTAAGGCAGAATCGTCAGATGTCCGTAAAAAATGCGTATTCGTAAATCATAACAAAGAACAGAAAACTCGGCCGCTTACTATGATGCTTATGCAAACAAAAAAAATTATGCTTATGCAAAAAAACAAAGTGATCGAAATCGACAGTATATCAAACGTCCCTGACAGTATGACACCACTGAATGTTGCCATAGCACACTGAAATCGATAATTGATCAATTTAAAAAGTAGTCGACTTTTTGTCCAACAAAAGTATCATTGAAATACATATTTTTTATTCAAATATAATAATATGTAATAACTTGTGTGTATTATATATACGTCAATATATTATGTTTTTCCTTCATAATGTGTTGTGATTTCTGAACTATAAAAATACTCGATACCAAAAAATCGATTGTGGGTCTTGATTATTTCTTTTTTACTTAAAACTTTTTGCAATAAAATCAATTACGGGAGAATACGGATGTAGAGATATAATATTTTCACAACTTTTTATTATTATGTATTGAACGCAATCTTATAGTAGTAAAATATAATATAGATAAATTATCAATTTATTTATGCTTTTTTTCACATACTTTTATTTGTGTGCGTTTCCGAGTCGAAAATAGGCATGCCCTTTATTTAAAAACCCATAACATCTACAACATAAACCACTATCAAAAAAAAAAAATGAAATTCACCGTTACAGGTTGTGCACGCGACAGTACGCTTAATACAAATCGACTATCCGACTGAGGGAATATTTAAATGAAGCATAATGACAGTCATCACCGCATCTCCTCTGATTGATTCGAGAACTGTAGCCGGAGTACTGTACACTGTACTCGTTATATTAAAATTGTCTCTATTATGTTCATTTTTATGTAATTTTACTAGAAAATTGTATTATTCGAGAATTTAAGGAATTACAAGGAAAATTGTGATATGTTTCGGGAGGAAATGGTGAATTTTGTTCAGTTGAGATTTGACTACGTTCAGTTAACTATGCAAATTGGTATGATTATTAAAATTTGGGAAACCATAAACAAAATTGGACTCTGAATCGTATGTAATTTGAAAAAGTACGATAGATTCTGTGTAACTCAAAATGAGGGTAAGTGGTTTTCTGTTCATGGTACGGGATTAATCTAATGGCCCACCATTGAGCACTGGTGTTTTCATGGCTGAGGAGGCAAGAGCGTGTTCTATGAAGCTTCTCCGATGCTGCTAGTACCCAATTCATGTTCGGTAGATTTCATGCCGCCCAAAGACGACCGATATGATGATGATAACAACTCGGAACGTAGACGTAACTCGTATGGGACGTAACCGAAGTACGGAAGCGCCAGTGACGTAACTTTAGGGTTGCAATATTGGTCACAGGCAACAAACACGGGCCCTCGTCCTGACGGGGCCCTGGCTGTGAGCTTAGAAGTGACTTACAATATTTAAAAATATAGTAAAATTATTTTTTGTAATATATTTGTACATATATATTCTTAAAATCAATTAAAGTTACATATATAGACCATATTATGCAAATAATAATTTCTTAACATTAAAGATTTTTATTGCAATGCACAAATTCTTTTGAACATGACATGGCATGTATGTATGTTCATATGTATATGGCTAAAATGTACACAATATTACTGTTGGAAAGTTGTGTAACGTATTGAATTTTAAATTAGATTGTTCATGGGCCCCATCCGATGAATACGCCACCATCAAGGGCTTTCCTGTTTGTACCATACAAAAGCCCTGGATGGTTTTGCGACTAGCGGTCAGCCATCTGTTTTCTGACCACGCACCCTTTTTCTTAACTTGACAATTCCATTACAAGCGACGCGTTTGAAGAAAGTTTAAATTAGGTTTCGTTAATAAGTGACACTGAGATATCTCAATTGTATCTAAACATACACAAAAATTAGGAACTTCGTAAAAGACAAACAAAGATTAAGATTAAATCGGCGCACGAAATACGGCAGGAGTAAATATTTGCCAAAGAAACAATATTATTTTCCTTCGGCTTGGAGCGAGTCTTTGCAATTTGTAGTCGATATGGGTCTGTTAGTATAGAGTAGGTTACTAACAGAGGTACTTTATAATTTTTTTAATAATCACTAATATTATAAATGCGAAAATAACTGTCTGTTATCTTTTTATGCCTAAACTACTAAACCGATTTTGATGAAACTTGATAAAGAGTTAGAATATACTTAGAGAAATATTATAGGCTACTTTTGTGGCGAAAAAAGGCTCGAGTAAGTTGAAATAGAGGATAAGAGATGGAGGAACTGACCATGGTAAGAGGAGGGGGAAATAAGATAACGGAGGGAAGGATAAGAGGAGATTGAGGAAGTGGGGTGATAAGGGGGGTTAAATGTGCCGAGGAGTTTCTTTCGCTGTTTCTTATCCTCAAAATAGCACCTTTCGAAACGGTTGTAGATAAAAAAAAATCTTGACTCAAATAAATGAATTTTGTCATTGACTTTAAAGAGCTCCACACTTTGTACCACGTCGACGTATTCGAGGGAAAAACCTATTATATGATATTTATAAACTTCTATTCCTTACGTTTTAAGTGGAGACCCGAGCCTAGTAACAGGACACATTTTGCAATTAATTTACATATATTAAACATAATGTCTCCTCTGCACATCAGGTTGATCTCTGACCATCGGTCGGCTAGTCCGGTCACGTAGGCCCGCCGACCGACCACCGTAAGCTCGGCTGGAACGATGCATAAAAACTGAGCTTTGCTTTCAACTTTGAAATTCAAATGCGAATATATCGATACAGAGCCAATGTGTCTATGCGTTCGTTTTGGTGCTGAGTGTTTGTGAAGTAATCCCTTTGAAACACTGCTGTTTGTGATGTACAATGAAACACGAATAAAATACAACCCGACAGCAAATATTCATCTTTCAAATTGCCTGTCTCCGTACTCGAACTTGGGACATTCGACAACTATGCTAACAGTTCAACAGCTCTTCGTTGTGTAATACGCAAAAGCAGTATTATTTTTTTTCAAAATACGCACATATTATTTTATAATTATGTACAATGTAAAATTTATTCAAGTAAAACAGTACAGAAATATATATATTAATCGGGTTTATAAATAAGTATTAATTATCGTAAGCTACAATAGAATAATATCTATAATTTTATTAGATACTTGATATAAACCTTTAGATATGATTTTACTGAGCTATGTACCAATTTTTTTTACTGTTTATTTCGTCTTTGGAACCGAAAGTTCACTTAACGAAAGTCTAAATTTTACAATACAAAGTGCCTACTTGAGTTAAAAATTTACTTACAATATATATATATATATATTTAAAAGAATTCTTTGATAAAGCCTAAAGTCTCGATAGACAATACCTATCTGTCATCGGCTTTATAAATAATACAAACATAGAACTATGTACGCTAGTATAGGGATTACTATGTACGCTGTGACTATGTACGGTATTGGCATTGGGAATTGGCAGGCCGGTGGTTAGTGAACCTGACTGCTAGGCCGGAGGCCGTAGGTTCGACTCCCACCCAGGTCAAATTTTTCTGTGGTGACCAGAAATATTTGTTTCTTGTGTCTCAATGTAACTATCTTCATAAGTATGTATTTAAAAATATATAGGTATGATTATCAGTTATCTGATCACCATAGCACAAGCTGACGCTTAGTTTGGGCTCAGACGGCCGTGAGTTGTCCAAAGATGATTATTTATAAATCACACTGAGGTGGCCTAGAGTACCACCACGCCCCGATATGGATTGAGAGGGGTTAGTGGGCAACCGGATGTTTTGATGCAGTCCGAAAGCCTCAGACATAATTCAAGAATTACTATGTAACGATAACAGCCGGGACCGACGGCTCACGTACTCTGAGAAACATGGAAGTGCTCATGACATTTTTGGTACTAGCGCTCACTCATCCTCCCACCGACCGCGCCCGCTGTTGCTTAACTTTTACGATCGTTAACAATCGAAACAAGTCGCTGGGATATTAACGTTGGTTTGTCATCATTGACATTGGTTGCTGGAACGATGTACTGCTTTATCTCCTTCTTTATCTTTCTTGCGACAGCTGCTAGAAGCTTTTTTCTCGACCGGCTAAGCATTGGTGAAAACCCTAACTATAACGACAGCTAGGGACAGCTATGGACCGACAGCTTGCTTCCCTGCTTATAGGAAAGAAAGTCTTTCTTTATCCGTACAGCAAAGGAATAGAACAACCTGCCTGTGTCGGTGTTCCCGCCCACGTATCTTGCAGGAGCCTTCAAGAGTAGAATGAATCGGCATTTACTAAGTTAGTGCGCCCAACATCTTAGACAACATCGCCACTTACCATCAGGTTGGATCTGTGTCAAACATCAACTCATTCTAGGTACAAAAAAAAAACAAAAGTATGAAAGAAAAGATTATTTCTCCTATTTTAAATTTGTACAATGTAATAAAAGCTTAAAATAAATACGGGTAAATTACAAAAAACAACCAATACAAAACTAAACAATACAGAACGAAATTGAGCATAAGGTCGCAGAAAAACCACGACCGCTGGTTTTCATATAAGAATAAGTATACTTTAAGCCAGTGGAACCGCTTAAAAGCCATACGGAACCCTATACTTCGGTGCAGACAACTACTGAGAACTGTAAACGCGTCATCACGGACATGTTTCTGTTATTATATTATACTTAACCTTTCGCATTCACCTTGGCCTCCCTCACAGATATTTATTACTTATTTGTACACAAATAATTTCATCAAACCATTATTTCGTACACTTGAATTCATTTCTACGAATAAAATACGGAACGATGTAGTGCCGTCGTCGTTAGGGCCTTTTCAGACTAGGCGTTAATGCTTCGGTATATTTATGTATTTGCTATCGGCTTTGCTATAAACTTCATAGCAAACTCCGTAGAAATATGCTCAAAAAATCATATATACGTTAAATAATTCACATTACATATACTTTTAACTGTTGGTACTTAAAACTTATGTTGTATTTGTTATTTACTTTATATATTTATTTGAAATTGGCAATATACTCATAAGAAAGGTCTCCAGACAGCTAACAACATGCAGTATTACTAAACTTAAAAGTATATTTAGCAACTGTGAAAGTTACTTAATTTACTAATCTTAACCAACATCTGATTTCAAAACATCAGAATATTCAAAAATGATTGATCAATTATTGAGTTTAGCAAAAGTAGGTCGTTATTTTAAATATTATAAGTACCAGAATTAAGTGAGCCTGTTGCATTGCACCAACGTTAAAAATCTGTTTCAGCTTTCATTAGACAGTTATACTTATAAAGTGAAAGTTTTTTTGCACTTTGCAATATTTTAATTAATGTCGTAGATGTCGTCATACTGCGCATTCGTGTATTAGTCAATCTTAAAGTTTTAAAAACTAAATATCGACTTTATAGTGCATTGTTAATTACAGGATAGATACACTAAAGTCATAAAAAATAAAACCATTTTAATAAAATTAAACTGATAAACCTCAATTGAAAAGAATTAAAAAAATTAATCGCAAAGTTTCTCCCGCGACATCCGAAGTAGGCCTTACCACACTCGCGGCAACTAGATCTTTCGGCTTCAAAATAGTATTTGAACGCGAACACGCCTCAAGGTCGATGCATCAAATTTGGAGCAAACACTGGCCATTAATCACCCGACGTGTGACAAGCCGAGATATTTGGGCCGCAGTGTCAATGTCACTCAAAATTGGGTTAGAGTGAAAGCTGGACGTGTGGAAAATTGACTTTTTTGTACATCTTTTTGGCTGCAACATGTATACCGTTCTCGGTCTGGCATGAGTCCACTTTGCGTCAGCCAACGCGCGTTTAACACACCCAATGTGGTATTTACTGAACAGTCATTAATATTCGTTCTGAATTTTATATTTAAATAACAAACGATCAAACAATATTTTACATCAAAACAAACAAAAATAATAATATTAGTATACATATACTCGTAGGAATTGAGCTTTTTTCAATACGTACAGTATGTTTCGCTTTTGTTTCACAATTCTTATAGACCTTAAACATTGGAAGTTAAGGGTATTTTAGGTTGAGAATTTATAAAAAAAATACGAGTTCCAAAAATTCTGGAAGGTTTGAAATAACAGCTGTGTCTGGTTTGATGTGATATTTCTTTCCTCGCGATGTTTTCCTTCACCGAATCAAGCGTCAATTAACTTCTAATAGGAACCTAACATTAAAAATTAGAGATGTGTGCCCAACCCAGAACCCAGTTCGAGAGACCAACGGTTAAACCATTTTGGTATTACCACTGCTTAATCAATATAGATTTACTGCGTACTTAATATAAGATTAGCTTTAATTACAGAGCCCCAATACGGAGAAACAATTTCATAACTGTATTGTTAACCGTTAAGGAGTTCCCTTGTCTGGAGCCAATCCTGAGCACAGCAGCAGATCGTACTTATCATAAAAATGCATTGTCACCAAGATGAAAACTATGCAAAATTTCAGCTCCGTATAAAAGGAAGTGAGTCTAATTAAGCTTGTAAAATTTACCCGTAACAAACTAATATACTAACATACAAACTCATTGCAAGTTAACTAAAAGCTTGTAAAAATATTCGTCTGTCACACAAACATTTGCCCTAACCAGGAATCGAACTTATTATCCTTCACTCTACCGTCCTAAAGTACTACTAGTGTTTTACGTTAAATAAGCCTGACTACGACCCCACCTGATGGTAATTGGTGATGAAATGAGCACACTAACTCAGTAGACACCTATTCTTCATTTGAAGATATTTACATAAAACCCAAGATTAAGTATTAAGATTACTTTTTATACTTAAAGGAGATAAACGAGTAGACAGATCAACTGATGACCCCTAGACGTTATCCAGACCAGGGCATCGCCAACGTGTTGCCGTCACGAAACACTGATTAAAATAAATATTTATAATAATATAATAACGCTAGTTGACCCGGCAAACGTCGTATTGTCATTGATTAAATTACTAAAATGACTATTTAAAAAGGGGTTGGTGATAAAAGTGTGAAAATTTGTTATGTTTAGTAATGCCACGTTGTATAAAAATTAAAAAAAAATGTCCAAAAATAGATAAAAATGTTAGGGGTGTACAACCCTTATAGCCGATTCTCAGACCTACTAAATATGCCAATAAAATTTAATAAAAATCGGTCAAGCCGTTTCGGAGGAGTATGGTTACTAACATAGTGAAACGAATATTTAATATATAATATAAACAAATAACCAAATAACTTGCGAAACAATATAAAATTCCATAATTCCCCATCCCGTAACCTGCTCCCGAATCCCTGCAAACCCGTTTATACTCATTACCTTACAAGACCGAGAAAAATGCTTATTCAAGGCCTCTTAAATATCATTATATTACGTAATTGAGATTAAAATGGCTGCCGGATATGGGAGGCTTGTCGGGTAAGCTGTAAAGCCGGGAGCACATTATTTGTATCCAAAGGGAAGGGAATCATACGTTAGCTTTCAGAGCTTCCTGTCGGTAATTTAATAATAAAATCCTTGGTAGAATATCCCAAGAAATTTTTAGTCTGGTTTTTTCTTCTGGCCATACTAGTGTACTTTGTTAGTAAAACGAACGACTAGTAGAGTAGGTAATTATCTACTGAGACATTAGGTGCCGTGGGATTGCTAACGGATTTAAAATCAGTAACCAATTTGAAGGGTTAATGGCCTGCGGCTTGTTCCGATTGAAAGCGATCGAAAAAGTTAAGCAACAGCGGACGCGGTCAGTAGGAATATGGGTGACCGTTAGTGGTAAAAAAATCATGAGCGCTTCTGTGCTTCGGGGGGCATGTAATACGGCACCTGTTGTTATCGTTAGATAGCACTTTTTAAGCCATGTCAGATGCCTTTGGATGACGTAAAAACTTAAACACTTGAGTTGTCCACTAACCCCTTCACCAATCCGTATTGGAGCAGCGTGGTGGAGTATGTTCTAGGCCTCCTCAGTATGAGACACCCGTGGTCAGTAGCGGGCCATCAATAGGTTGAAGCCAACCAGTTTTGAGGTAACTGACAATACAAATATAATTATCGTATGATGAAATAAAATATTTTGACTTTGACTTTGATAATTATAATTATTATTCATTTATTTAGTCTTTATTGCATTCACATTATGCTAGGAGATGCAGGCTTTATGCCTATTGGCATTCTCTACCAGCCAACCCAGTGTGACGTAGAGAAATGCAAGATAGACGTACATTTAAAGAAGATAATAAAAATATCAGAAACGGAGAATTTCATAACAAAATATAAGACACAATATAATCTAACTAACAATTATATTATACATAAAAATACAATATACATAAACATAGATAAATAAATAAAAAATATTTATAATTATAAAATTACAAACTGTAAATAAAAAACGAATAAATAAACTCGACAGACTTATGGGTTTGCGGAAATAGAGAGAAATGCTCCCGGAGTACTTTTTTAAATACATATTTGTAAGGGAAGTTCCTAATGGTTAGTGGTAGGGCATTACAGCCTGAATAGTAAAAGAATTATGGAAAATAGTCACAGTTATGTGGCGGAAAGAAGACTTTTGGGTTTTTTGAAGTTCTTAGTTCTCTGATAGGAGTGGAGCAAAGATACTGAAATTTTTCCTTTAAATAGGAAGCAGAATTTGGTTCATGTAAAATAGAATACAGAATGATTATAGTAAATATATTTATAATAAAAGTCAAATAATGGTTCGTTTATATAAACTTTATATTTCTGTGGCTCAGCTAGAAGTTAAAAAAATAAATGCAGCTTGTGAGGTGCAATCGGCGCTTCGTGCACCGCTATCCTCGCCCACACTGGCCCAACGCTGGTCAATTATTATAATATATTGAATTACCATAACAATCCTACGTTACCCTACGCATAATGCAGTCAACGATTACTCACTATTCTTTCTTAGAATTATCTCTACAGCTGTAAAATTTATTATTTTAATTCCGCAAGAAAGTTGTTGAGACAACTTTTGTGCACAAATAGTAGAACAATAAAAAGGGGATTGTGAATTCATAGCAAAAAAATATGTAACGAGCTTCAGCAAACTTTTTAAGTGTTTAATAAATTCAACTTATAACTTCACCAATGCGGTTAAAGTGCAACAAGTGGTCTGCAATAAGACACTTACATTTCCAATGTACGCAACACTTCGTTACTTGTAACAGACGATTCTACGAATTTAAACATTTATAAGCAAGACCTTTGTTTATTGGCTGATCGCGCTTTGTCGACGCCGGCACTGGGAATGCAACCTGACCACTGGACAATAAAATAAGTTCCAAGACCTACACAAAGCGTCAAAAAGATAATAGAATTAAACTTTTGCGATGTTCATTACACGGTTAATTAAACAACAAATTCAAATAGTTTTCCAGGAAAGTTAGTTTACTTACCGGTTCGAAGAGCGCTCCGGGCATGCCCAGAGCAGAAGAAACGAAGAAACGTCGAAAACAAACCAACTCGAAAAGTTTTTAAAAGTTTGTACACATAAACTTAAAGTTCACACAACTAGTAAAACAACGTAAAAGGGAATCGAAACGAACAAGAAGTGAATCTTGTGTCGTTTCGTTAAATAAATGTTTTTTGACGGAACAGGTTTCCATCGGCGGAAAGTGAGTTTATAAGTTGGCGCGACAACGTACGCGGACGTTCGGTGGAAGGTAGCGAACGATGTGAGGGTCGGAGCGTACGAGCGCTTCTGGCGGCTAGGCGGTGCAGAGCGGCAACGTCGCACTACCCCACGGTACCCGTGCCTTAGCACACCTACAGCGACGCCATCATTCTCTACGACGGCTCCCGCGGGAAGAAATTTTTTCAACTCACCTACAACGACAGATGCTTACGGAAAGCACTTTTTACCCTCAACTTTTAAGTTACGGAAGCTTTTTAGCATTGCGGAAAAGAATTACTTAGGCACGTGTAGTTAAGACTTTGTGGAATTGGAGCATATTGTTTTTATTCAATTTATGCTTAAATAAAACTGAATATTTTTCGATAAAACTTCAGTTTCTGGAATATATATAGCCAAATTAAAATAAAATAAACAAAAAGTTTGAAACTTTTTTAAAGACCTTTTAGAATTTTCTGAATAATAATTTGGTGCCAAAATTATTCTATATACGTATATGTAGATGGCTTTCGTACAAAATCTGAACTCCGACAAATTCTCTCGAAGCTTATGAAACTTTGTTTACTACGAAGCGTATAATAATTATTACTATACTAGCTGTACCTGGCGCGCGTTGCTACTCATAAACTCACCAACCATGTGTCCCATCGGTACGAGTATAATCTTGGCGCCAAAACCTTTTCCAGAGAATTCTAAACACAGTTGCTAATGACATCTTCTCCCGTAGACTCTGTAAAGGACAAACAAACACCGATTTATATATTATTTTATTTCGTATATTTATTTCGATATTATATTTTTATATTTTTTATTGACAACTGATCAGATACCGATCGCGGTTAAAAGTTTTAAGTTCATTAAATTTATATCGTTATTATAAAATAGGGGATGATGGCATTAAATTTAGGGTTGCATGTATTTTTAAATGCCACATCATTAAAAAAATCTCCAATGATTAGGGCATGAAAAATACATAGCAATATAATAATATTTTCTTAGACCTACCAAGAATAAACATAAAATTTCATCAAAAATGATTCAGTCGTTTCGAAGGAATATAGAAATAAAAACTGTGACACGAAATAGATATGTCCTTAAAAACTGTAAAAAGAAGTGTTTACCATAAAAAGTGTACATATGCTTAAATATTTCAATTCACTTTGTACACACATTATTGGTATGTTTATCCACTGTGAAGGACACTGTGTGCAGTCTGTGCTAGTCTATATACAAGTTCGCATATAAAGTTTGTTTGTCCTTTTTAGACTTTGTAATGGTAGGCGATAGAGCACTGCTGTCTTCAGCAATTCTGTTCAGAAGTCGTTGGCAAAGGTTTTGGTACGAAAATAATATCGAACGGACACAATGACATGGTTGATTAGTTTAAACGTAGCAACGCGCTCCGGGTACAGCTAGTTTATCATAAATATCAATTAAAATATGTAATAGAGTGCAATATTTTATTATTTTACAAACATACATATTTTAAAGTTCAGTTAGGTCAATTGAAACATTACTCTTTGCTACTTATTCCTTTCAGGCGTCATAATATTCAATTCAATTGCATTCAATTCAATTGCAAAATTCAGCGAACACGACTATGGTTTCAATAGGCGACATTTAGTTATAAAGCACAGTGTTTTTAGTTGACAACTTCATAGAATTAATTTACATTCAATATTAAAATTATTGGTTTCCGATTTATTCATTGCAGTTTGTGTATTTAGTTCGGTTTCAGCATGAGAAAATATTTAATACTATTTTGAAGCGCTGTGCAGAAAAGTTGGTGACCTTGCATGCTTCGCTGTGGGTCAAGGTTTGATTCCCAGTTGGGACAAAACTATATGACTGAAGTATTGTTCTAGGGCTTTAGAGGTTATTTCTGAGTGTGTGGGGTGTCCTAGAACGAAAATGAGAATGTATAAAATATTTAACCTTGCCAGAGAGAATATTTTAGCGAATAAGGCATTTTTCGTGATTTTAATTATTACTTATATCATAAGGAAACCTTCACTCTTAGAGAGTTCCTCATGAAATCATCAAAGGCGTGTGTAGTCCTGGTGGTCAAGACATGGTGTTCAAGACCTGGTGGTCAAGACCTGGTGTTCAAGACCTGGTGGTCAAGACCTGGTGAGTTAGTTGGCCAGACGGTGGAGTATGGCCTATACTGTTACTCACACACTTTGAGAGAATACCGGAGCCCAGTAATGCCAGTTGCCCAGCAGTGCGGGTTGCAAAGCTGATGACGAATAAATGGACGGAAAAGTTACAGACAAGATCCCATTGCCATACCGAACTTCAAAAACGACCACGTTGCCGTGAATACATTGCTTTGGTATTTCTCATATCGTATTCTCATCTGAATAGACTGCAGTAGACAATGCAACTTTGATTGCATAAAGTACAAGTACAACAACCACAGTTCAGTTGGTTCAACAACCACAGTGTAACAACATTAGTAGTCCATAGCGGTGAGACAAACCTCTTTTCTTTTACGTTCACGCCAAACTCTAATTCAAAATTGTATGAAAATGACGTTTGGTACAGAAAAATATGACGTTGCTTTTTCCGCGATAATTGCCATTCTCGCACATTTTTGAAGTAAGGTTTGGCGTGAAAGATAGCAGAAAAGACAATTGTCTCAAGGCCATATCTGTTTTATTTCCACCACATGAAAGAAAGCTGTTGACCTTAAAGGCAACACGTTAATATGCTCCAGTACGGATTGGTGAATAAGTTGTGGACAATCTAACTAATTATGTTATGTTACCACAAGATTTCAATGTTACAAGTGTTATCTAACGATAAGAACCGCGAGCGGTGACCTTTCTTGCCCGATCTACCCTTTAGTATACATAAGTATGTATATTACATCAACCATAGATACAGTTTCGTGAATAACTATCGACATTTTTAGAAATTTTTATTGAACTACCAATGTATGATATGTTTTAGGTCAAATCTACAAGCTTAATTAGATACACTTCTTCTTATACTGCAGAACTGAAATCTTGTATAAAGATTCCATTCTGATGACAATGCATTTTTATGACAAGTATGACCTGATACGTACCTGATACGTTCAGGATTAGCTCCAGACATCCTCCACCTGGACGATTAATGATACAGATATGAAATTTAATGTGTTTCATCGTATTAGGGATCTGTGATTAATGTGTGTCTATACCAATATAACGAAGAAAGATTTGATTCTTTCATTGTTTGAGGCGAATAGGCTCCAAAATTACTGGACCGATTTGAAAAAATATTTTGTCATTTAATTTCTCCGTCCTTCTGAATGGACATAGGCTTTAGTATATTTTCCGTATAAAAACTTCGATAATGTATGTTTAAAAAAATCCTTACATACCGTACGCTAGGGAAACTATTGACCATAGAGCAAAGTGATGTACTACAGTTTTATGGAGGACATCACTATCTGCAAATAAGTCCACGACACCATCTTATGTTTAACTGTCACAATAACTACTTTTTTGTGGTAATTGGTTCTTCCAAAGCGAAGCGAGGGCAGTGTTAAATATTTCAATTTTTATTCTTTACAAGTTAGTGCTTGACTACGATTCCGCCTGATGGCAAACGGCTCTCAATTTCTTCCTTCGGTCTTTCCTCCTTATCAGGGAATGCTATTATTATTATTTATGTAGTATAATTAAGGAGTAACTGTTTCAATACGATCATACTACTAAAAAAATGCTCCGAATGAGCAACATTTCTTTTTTTTAGCGGTCATTTTTAACATGACCGCATAACAGTCGTCTCTAGGCCGACTGCACAAAAGACAACTTAGGCTGTGGCTGGACCAGTATTTGGAACATTTATCGCTTATTACCATCATTACTATCATTAGTCACGTGACGACACGTGACCACGTGACTCACCGGAAGAGGCCATTGACTGAATCATAGAACTTCAAGTTCTAGATAAGCTTATACTAAAAAAAATATTATAAAATTTTCGATGTACAACAGTGGCCCAATTCTTGTCCCGTCCCAATCAGTGGCCCAGTCTTGAGTCTTTCCTTATACTTAGAGCCTAAATTTGAAAAATTACCTAAATATATGATGAAAAAGTTCTTGATACGTGCTTTTCTTTAATGTACATACATATATCGAGTATTAAATGGATTTATTTAAGAAAAAGAAGATTAAAGAGATGTCCCTATTGAATTATATTGCAACAAAACCATTGCTACAATCACGATCAGATGTCACTAAATCAGCGCGGCGGGTCTATTACGTAACTTGCAAACGGAAAGCGATTACGAAAATTAGGCGATAATTGCTCGTAGATCGCAAATTCGTATTACGTATCAGCGACAATCGTGCTACTTAGACGATATTGGCGCTACGTTC
>DWJZ01001100.1:0-25542 GCA_018249125.1 Asbolis capucinus | reverse complement strand
GTCTGACAGGCAGTGGACCATGATACCACATTGTCGGAGGGTTCCTTAGATTTTGATTATTAAAATGAGGCTAAATATATCACTCTGATAATTATAAGCCACAATGAAGTCTGTCAATATACCTAAACAGCAAGTGAATCTGCTGCACTCAGAGTTGTCAATAGTTCCATATGTATAGATCTTATATTTTGTGCTAAGGGGTGTTCTAAGTACTTGTTAAAATACTGTGTGTGTCTGTCCAGTTTGTCATCCACACAAATCTTGCAAACATTTTTTTTGCCAAAATATACTACTGTAATTTCTCTGTCCATAGCTTTATAATGTTAATAATTAGATTCAAACTTTCACAGAAATTAATATTTTATTCAATGCATTGAATGGTAAAAAAAAATCTATTCTGTAATTTTGGGTAAATATTTTCCCCTGCAAGAATCTATACTCATAATAAAACTGTAACAGAGCCAATTTTGCACAATGAATGTCTTTTGAAAATTTGAATGCAGGTTTTGTTATCGATATAGAGACCAGAACAATATTTTTTTAGTTTTTGTCTATTTGTCTGTTCGTGTTTCACACAAAAACCACTAGTCAAAATAGATGAAACATGGCATAATTGAAGTTACCCGAGAATCCTTACAGGAAAGGACTGTAATAAATACAGGAAATGGCTTTCCTCCCTCAAAATATGTAAGACAACTAAAAAACCAATGGACCAATTTAGATCAAATTTTACAGGATTGTAGCTTATGTAAGGTGGTTATAGGATACCATTTATTCTAGAAAACTGCTTTGTTTCCATCGGATAATAGGTAAAAATTTGTATGGCAACTCTGAAACCATTAGACAACTCTTCTTCCGAAGGGAAGTGAAATCAATTTCTAGTTTGCAATAAATTCATACATATAGAGCTCTTCAATGAAACTTTATCATAATTTAACAAAACTATAGTTCTATAGATACATTCTACACCACAGCATTTTAAAAGTTAGTGCTGAATAAAAAATCAGAACATTTATAACGTAAATAAATTAACAAACCCAAAGTAGAAGAATAATACAAACCAGAAATCTCTTCTTTTGCTTAGCCATGGTTTGGCATTCATGAAAGTCATCAAATAAATATGCGCATTTGACCTTTCCACGGTCAAGACCATACGCCTCTAGACAATCCATGTAACGAATTTCCTGCTTCTGGCATCGGCCTAGCAGCTGATGCGAGATCATCCCACCAGTGATGTCACTGATGGGGCAGCGGAGGAATGGCGAGATTGACATAGTTTATCTGAAATTTGTCATAATGATTATTTAAGTTCCAGTTGTTTGTTTAATCAGTCATTAAATTTTATTTATATAGTTTATTTGTTTCAACAATGCAATTCCATATAAATACACAATTATTTTATGTGAAAAATGGATGGAAAACATGCACCAACCGCATCTGCTAGTCCAGTTTATTTAGATGTATTATCATTTCTTTTAATAATTGGCCACAAATATCTTACAGCTGAAATTGGAATGATCTTCTACAACCGGACAAAATGAATTTTGACAAAATTTCCAATCAATTTTGTTCGATGAACATATTAAATGGCTTTTTTTAGTTTAAATAGTATTGTCTGTATCATATGTCTCAATTAAATGCCCGAATTCAGAGATGATTCTAAGGAGTACGAAAAAAATATTTTAATTTAAAATTGTTTTCATAAAGTATAGGTTATCATTACGTAAACAAATAATATCTGATTTATATACGACGCCTCGGTCATACTCATAAATTAAGACTTTATGATTAGTTATTAGTGATCAAATAAGTTAATACCTGATAACTTCTATGCAAAATTATTGAAAATGTACAAAATACATCAATCACTTTTGTTCCTTTTCTCACAAACTGTCAGTCACATAGTGTCATAATCTTATGTCATTTGTCACGGGTCAGTATTGCCACTGTCATGCGTGCACAGATGTTCGTTCTAAGAAATTACACAGATCTACATATAGTCTCAAATTTGACATTGACTTGTAAGTTGTAAACAATAAAATCAATCACAATCAGACGTGGTGAAAATTTTAACAATCTTGTGTAATATTATTAAACCTGATAAAAAAAATATATAACAAAATCCTAGTTTAAATTTAAGCATCCACAATGGAACAGTGGTTATCCGAAAACTTATCGAAGATACTGAATTTCGAAGTTCCAGACGATCTGATAAAGTAAAGTTTAGAGTTAAATTATATTTGTTTTCTGCTATTTCACATTAAGGCAAACTATAGTAATCGTTAAATTACAGATATATCCAGTCCATCGAAAACGACCGTGATCTAAATGAGTACATGAAAACTTTGATAGATTTTGAAAATCCCCAACATAAGAACTTCTTTGTCGAGTTATCGAAAAGGAAGTTTTCGACTAAAGGTTAGTTTTATTATTACTTCTTTGGTTTTAATCTATTAATGGCCCACTACTGAGTATGGGTGTCTCCTCAGAACTCGGACATACTATAAGGATCGAAATAATACGTCCGATCAAGTTTGATTCATGTTTATTACTCCATCATAAATATACAATGGCATGAGCTTATAACTAATGATTATAATATCTACACAATACAGAGTATGCTACTTCATCTTGCTGGACTGGTGCAGTTTGGCAGAAGGGTTAGTTAAATGCCGAATTTGTTATAACTTCTTTGTACTTCTTAAAGTTTTTACCAAAATTTCCACTGTAAAAATTATGAGCTTTTATACTGTGGGTGAATTCCTTTAGGGAGCTACAATATGGCACTTCATTGATTACTATGTTTTAGGTAACTCACTACCAAAGCACCAAAAGAAAAAGATATCAAAGAGCAAGCAGCAACAAGACTTTGTTAGTTTGGAAACACAGGCAGTGTCAACTATAGAAGATGTGAAGCCAAAAAAAAAAGCAAAATTTGTCAACTTGTACTCCCAAGAAGGGAAGAATGCTCAAGTAGTTCTGTTGAAAGGTACATAACTATTTTGAAATTAATTATTCACCTATGGTGCAAAAATTAGCAAGATTTCATGGCTTGAATTGGATGAATAGAATATTATCAAATTTTGAAATAACAGCTTAGATTAATATAAAAATAAAAGAGTAAATTAATTATATTTTATTAATATCTACTCAAATTATAATGTGGGTTTAGCCATTGTCAATGTTGCTAATATTTTTAGTTTTTTTGCAGGAAGGCACCACTGTGACTGCCAGGCTTCCAAGCATGAGTTGATCAATAACTGTTTGCAGTGCGGCCGTATAGTCTGCAAGCAGGAAGGCTCAGGCCCCTGTCTCTTCTGTGGAAATTTGGTACTTTTGATATTTTATTTAGGTTATAAAATATTGCTGGTGGAAAAATTTATTGCCAAAACAAATTACTAAAATAATTGCAACTTCATTTAAGAATTATCCAGATGTTATAATTGGTTTTAATGGTGCACTTTTAGCTCAAACAAATTCATTGATGGTTGTGGTAAAAATAAATGCCTTTTCAGCAAGCATTCTGTGATAATAGTGTAAAGTTTTGGTTCTTAAATGATGTTAAAAAATAATAATATACACATTCTTCTTTAGTATGGAGGAATTTGTTAGCTAACGCTTAAGACGTCCCTCTCGGTCTCTGACATCTTCTTAAATACTTTTATGTGAAACTGTTCAGGTATGTACTCCAGAAGAGCAGCGTGAGATTAATGCAAAGACAAAAGCCAGCGCCAAGTTGATGGAGTCACTGTTGGAGAAGAACCGCCCTGCTGGTTGGGAGGCTGCACTCTCTCATAGGAACAGGCTTCTTGAGTATGACAGGACCAGGTATAAATTGTTTGTTTTATTGTCGGTTTATAAATCCATGGAACGAAATATAGCAAATACGACACATTATATAACATTCCTAAACAGTGCAGATTTTCTTTGAATAAAAACAGTATTAAATAAATTAATCAAACAATCCATGAACTTTTGAAGCCCTATACCCTAGGTGTAAGTGAAACTGTAGGTTAGTTTCCTGGCTGGCATTTACTTGACAGCTGATTGTTTTCGGGTTATGGATGTTATTATTGTTATCCATTATACTTGCCACACCGGGATTTCTAGTGCGGGGTTATAAGTGTTATATTTATTTAATTCTAGGTGTACCCGGCGCGCGTTGCTACGCATCAAGTAATCAACCTTGTGTGCAGTTGATATCATTTTGGCATCAATTTTTTTTTTCCAGTGAATTCTGAACAAGGTTGCTGAAGACTGTGCTCTATCTCGTATCATTTCAGAGTCTATAAGTGACAAAAAAACATACTCACAAACAAACATTGATTTTTAAATATATAGATACTGACTTATAAATAAATAAATGTCTTTAGACTACTCACACACAGGCATCTGTCACCAAACTAAGCGTTAGCTTGTACTATGGTGATCAGACAACTGATAAACATACATATATACTTATAAATACATACTTGTATAGATATTTACACCCAGAAACAGAACAAACATTCCTGCTCATCACAGAAAAGTTTGACCTGTGTGGGAATCGAATCCACGACCTTCGGTGTAGCAGTCAGCTTCACTAACCACTAGACCAAGCAGTCTGTCCAAGTTATGATGTCCCCTTGCCAGTGAGCGTCGTACCCGCGTGACTGACGATGACAGCGACTACTTCAGCGCGAGCAGCGTCTGGCTCAGCGCTGCAGAGAAGGAGAAGTTGCAGAAATACCAACAGTCGCTGCACGATAAGAAACACGCGTCGCGACTCAGCAAGAAGATGACGTTTGATTTTGCCGGTCTGTTACTGCTTTTATCCGCTTTAAAGCTTTTAATTCCTTAATTGTCCATAATAAACAATTTATTTATCATTAAGACGGTTTATTGTATTTTGCAAGTCAAATAAGAATCTTTCAAGAAGCGGGTCATTCACTTCGTTCTTGGCCGGCAACGCGTTGGCGATACCCCTGGTGTTGCTAATGTCCTTGGGCGGTGGTGCTCGTTTAACATCGGGTGGTCCGTCTGCTGGTTTGTCTGAGGTTTGTGTGACTATGAGTATACATACGAGCCTCACAGTTAAATGCTTTCTTTTATTGTTGCTGCTTAAGTTTTCATATTCCGTGTAGAACACAGAGCTGCCACTGTTGTTGGCCAGTATTGATAATCGGTGTGTACACTACAACATACCGCAAGGGAATGGAATAACTTGCCTGCGACAATGTTCCCACCTAAGTACGATGTGGGAGTCTTTAAGAGAAGAGTGAATAGGCATTTAATAAGTTAGTGTGTCCAACATCTTAGACATCATCACCACTTTCCATCAGGTGGGATCGATATCAAGCATTAACTTATATATAAAAAAAAACCTTTTCAGGAGGAAAATGAAATAATTTTATAACTTTTTTCTTTGTTTTTGTTTTTTTATACATTGTTTCTTTCATATCTTATCTTATTTTATCATTTTCTATTTTATATGTGGTTGTTTTGTTGTACGTAGGGCGGCAGGTGGTGGAAGACAACACAATAGACTACGAGGTGGACGAGGACAAGATCCGCGCGATAACGCAGGGCGGAGCGCCCCGGGACCAGTTCCTGCGCCCCGACATGCTCGCGGGTTCTCCCACCGACAGAGACGTCGCCCCCGGGGTCAATGCGCCGCTCTTACAGGTAGACGTACCTTAATAAAAATTTCCAATAATCTATGTCCTTACCAAATTTTATCCTTGCCATATAGTTGCCACCTCAAAATTAAGAAAGAAGGTATAGTCAGTTTCTCATCTTGAAAAATCATATAATCATCAAATTACAACACATATTTTGAGATCTTGAGTTGTAAAAATAATTAAGAAAAAAACTTATTAACCAATTTTCAAAGTATAATATAATTACACACCAATTGTTTACAAGCTTTTTCAGGATAGGAAATGGAATTATAGGTATTCCTTTTTTTGTGATAAGCAGGCAATCGAACACGCGGGTCCACCTGCCGCCCATGAACATTATAACAACAGACTGGGGCGTTACTAACGCATTGCCTGACAGGAAGAATGTAATAGACCCGCGTACGCAGGGAAGAGAAAGAAACAAGGGAAGCGGTACACTGCTAAAGCAACTGGGATCAATAACGACAGAAACTGACACCAGATACACCAACAACATACCACGGTTGACAGAAGAAGAATGACTGAAGGGCAGGGAGAAAAAGAGGAGATCTGGCTCTCAAGTCGCCAGCCGGATCATGATGAATCGTTTGGCGGCTGATTCAAGCAAGAGGGTGGTAGCCAGCCAGACAGGCTTCACAGAAAGATAATAGTCCATCTGCAAAGCCCTGGTATGGCCTAGCAGCTGACTTCTGTACGCCATTTACGACACCCTGGCAGGCTAGCATGGGATCGGGGTTTGTATTCTAAGCCGCCCCAATACGGCAAATATAATACATTTAAGTACCCGATATGTATTTTTATTTGTTTTAGATTAAAATCTTTTGTACCCAAAATGTATTTGTTTCAGTTCGACGAGTCAGTGGATACACAGAGCTACGCATCAGCGACGCGACCGTCGTTTGGTGGGTCGTTGAGGGTGCAGGACCCTGAACTGCAGGAGATGAGCGACGCCGGCAAGTGCCTGTCCATGCACCAGCCCTGGGCCTCGCTGCTCGTCGAAGGGATCAAGTTGTACGTATGAAAGTCTGGTCAAGTGTGAGCTATAGGCAGTACAAATGGGTGGAGGGATGGATGTATAAATAAATAAATATCTTAGATCAACTCACACACGGCCAACCCCAGACTAAGCGTTAGGTTGTACTATGTTGATCAGACAACTGATAAACATACATATATATTTTTAAATATTATATATATTTATTCACCCAGACACAGAACAAACATTTTTTTTTTCTTTTTTTTATATTCAATAAATTTGTGCTTGACCACAATCCCGCCTGAAGGTAAGCAGCGACGCGTTCTGGGCGGTAAGGCGCACTTATTCAACAAAAGCCTATTCACTCTTGATTTGAAGAAATTTACATTGTAATGTTTTAGAATCTCATCACAGAAAAGCATGACCTGGGTGGGAATCGAACCCACGACCTTCGAAGTAACAGTCGGATTCACTAACCACTAGACTAACCAGTCTGTCATGTTTGTCTGAATTTAAATAAAAATTAGCAGGGAGATTATAGTCTTAAGTAACACTTAAACTTCTTTTTTTCACATTACCCGCGAGCGAAGTCGTGTGCGATTGCTAGTTTTCGATAGTTCAACCTTCCCCAATTTAATGTTTTTTTATCACAAGTGTTTTGATATCCTGTGTAAATATTTTAAATTCATTAAAAATATGAAAATAATCTGCCTTTAGGGGATGAATTTTGGATTTACAGGCTCTTTCCATCTTTAGTACAAGTATACAGAAATACTGGATGAGTTTATGGAAATGAGTTTTTATTTATTTAACAACTCTGTACGATATCAGTAACATCTTAAACATATAATTTATAACATGCCTGTCTGGTGCCTGAATTAGGATCCAGCCTGTGTTTCGAGTACAAGATCCTCAAGCCTGTTCTGTTTAATAAATAAACAAAGTTTCTACGATGCAGTTAATACAACAATGAAGTTACAATGCAATAGAATAGAAAAATGTTCCAATTTTTTTTTCTTATTACTAATTAGCATTCTTGTTGATTTTGCTGTGTGACTTTGTGTGAGCGTGTGTGCTTGTGTTCGCGATTTAATTAATAAAGAGTTCAAGATCATGAATAAGTATGTATTTTTTATGTATGTATTTTAGACATGAAGGTCGTACCTGGTATACGAACCACCGCGGCCGACTGTGGATCGCGTCGACGGTGAAGCCTCCCGACCAGGCCGTGGTGCGAGCGCTGGAGAATCAGTACAGGGTCTTGTATCCAGGTATCGTTGTCAGCCAATGTGTTTATCATTAGTAATCATTATATTACTGCTGACTTCAGTAGACTTAGATAAAAAATAAGTGTAGGTAATATAGATATATTATATTAAGTATTTGCATGCCATAATAGTAAATGGCTAATTGTGCGACACTAATTATATTTAAGAACCACTGTACAGTACGGCAAATGAAAGATTCATTTAATTTCATTAATATAGTAGTTATAAATTTTAATGTAATATACATATATTTCAGATAAACAGTTCCAGTTCCCTTCGTTCTACCCCACGGGGTGTCTGCTCGGCTGCGTCAGTGTGGACGACTGTTTGCCACAGGAAGAGTATCAGAAAAAGTCAGTTATTGTTCGGTTGTTGTTCTGCAATTTAACATATTATAGTCCAATGGAAACAAGATAAATGATTGTACCTACGATAAATTCTCATTATTCATTGAATAGGGTATGCTGTAGGCGTTTTGATATTTGTTAGTTTCACTGATTCCTTCCAGAAATTCCTTCACTGTGTTTAATCTATAATTTGTCCTGAGGATACCAAATATATTTTTTTTAATCCTGAGTTTTAATGAGCCTAAAAAACAGCTATAATTTTTTGTATATAAGACATAAAATAAAATTTAAATATTAAAAAAAAGTTTTAGTACTATTATTAGTAATTTAATGTTATTTCCTTACTTTAGTTACGGTTACTGTATTGCAGGTATCCCGGCGGTGAGAGCGACAGTCCGTATGTGTTCATCTGCTCCAATCCCACCAGTCTCAGGATACGGTTTCCAGTCAAGGGCCAGCATAAAATTTGTTAGTAAATGTATCCACAATCAGTATCCTACAATAAGTAACATTTTTTAAGTTTATATTTTGTAATGAATTTCATAGTTGTTGTAGGGACTTTTTATTGTTAAATTTTGACTTTCGTTAATGTGAGCTTTTGGTTCCTAAGACGAAATAAATGCATTTTATTTCATTTCAATCAAGTAAGACGATCCGTGATATATTTGTACACAATACATATATTTGTCACATATCACATGCTTGTCCAGCATGCCGAAGGTTAATCAGAATTCGAACACGTTTCTCAGGATCGAATTCGCAGACATGATCATAAATGCTACAACCTGGCGCTAGATAATTCTACTATTTTCGTTTTTCTTAAGTTGGGCCTGTAAGCCTTAATATTATCTCTGAGAGCTGTTGTTGCCAACCTGTGCTTTGGCCAGCTAGAAATATGTTCTGAAAAACTTCTTTTAGTTATAAAAATATTATAATTATAAAAATATTTTTTCTTTTTCAGATTCATTAGATAAAACGATTCATCAGGCAGCCGTAAAGTGTATTCAAAAAATGGCAAAATTACAAGCTGAACAAGCCAACGCAGCGTAAATTATTTATGAATTGTAATGAAATGTTATTGAAATAAAAGTCATGATTAAAATTAAGAAAAACTTTTATTTACACGTTAAAATCTAAAGTCCGATATAAATATTAAGATTCATTCACGCACACATTTACTCTCACACACAAATAAGGCTTGCATGTGCATCAAACAACGCACACATTAATACTTAATCCTATCACTTCTATAAGGATATGTTGTATAAACTTAACAATATAATGAGCACCGATGTTTAAGAACACTTAAAGATTTTATATAAAAACTTTTAAATACCAGTCATTGAAAAAATACAGGTTTATATCTGACCTCTAAAATATGAATATTGGATATTAACTACATATTTTTGCTACTTTTTGGCGCCATTTTGTAATACTAAGATAAAGATTGGAAATTGGTCAATAACAAAGTCAACCAAGGTCGTAGTTATTCCCGCGGCTCTGTTGAACGACTATCCCAGTTATTATTGTTAGGTATCAGTTCAAGATTGAATGGTAAGAATTTCGCATCACTGGCCACGGAGCCCACAACCTAGTCCGAAACTGCGATGATTATTCTCCATGAATTCATAATAACATTCCAATAGAACAGGCTGAAGGTACTCGTAGAAGACTGATTGACTTTTACATGTTAGTATTACAAAATAAACTTTTGGTGTATCCGTTATATATCCAAAAAGTTTAGTATTTATATTTATATTTGCATTATAAAGCTCAGTTAATAATGTTCAACCTCTCCAGAAAACTAGACTGGTCATCTAACTCCATCAATCTAACATCGAGTCTTAGAATAGAAAATGTTGCTTTGGCAGTAGAAAAGATTTGGTTTTGAGATACAAACTTAATCTATAGGAACGTTACGATTCCTTCTTTTGGTTCAGTTGCGGAAAGAAAGCTTCTATTGGGAGTATTGGATCGTCTGTGGCTATGGTAAAGTAGTTGGGTATTCTTCTGCTGTTTGCTGATACAGTTTTGAACATTCCGGGGGTATTGTAGTCCTTGCTTGCTGCCAGTGTCAAATCTGAAACGCGCTTCGAATGTTCGAAGATGTGTTCTAAATGGTCTTGGTGTTTCTTGTCTGCTATTTTCATTATAGCACTCTCTGATCTCGATCTTTCTGAAGTTATATCGCTTCTTTGTTCGTAAGGTGCCATTGTTTCCGTTACCGCAACGTCCTGTACGGATTCTCCTAAATCGGAATCCTTTATTTTCTTCCTCAGAGGTCGTTTATTGTAAACTGTGGTCGGGCTGGATGTTTCAACAGTTTCTTCGGTTGGTCTCGGTCTACGTTGTCCATTGCGGATTCTCGATGATATTTTCTGTGTGCTGCTCTCAGTTTCCACTGCAATAGTCTGCCTCTGTCTTACGGGCTGCTTTATAGTTTGTAAATGTTCTGAACTTCTGTCTATTGAGGTTTGTTCATTTTCTGTCCTGTTAATTTTGTATCTGGGATCTTTTGGCGTGAATTTTTTCCTTTCCGTAGAGTTTTCATTTTCTTTAGATACTATTTCGCTATATGGAACCTTCCTTTGAGGGAATCTAATTTTAGGGGTTTCAGGTGTTTCGGTCGTACTGGTAGTAGAACTCATTCTATTTCTATAATCTTTTACGCTAAATCTGGGGCGATCGTATTTATTTTTAATTCTGGGTCTCTGGGATTTACCTGAATTACGAGATGATTCCGTATTTGAGGTAGATGCGATATCATTTCCATATTCGGAACCTTCTCGCAATGATTCTGTTGTAGTTATTTCTACTGGTCGTGCGTCTCGATGAAACGAAAAGTCTTTAAGTGTTTCGGATGTTGTTTTAAGTGTGTCGGTTAAGCTTACTGATACGTCACTGGTTGGTGTATCCTTTTCATCCTGTTTATGAGTATAGTCTGGTATTTCACTTGGTTTCAAATCGTAAGTGTTTCTTGACGACAATGGACGAGTCGCTATTTTCATTATAGATGAATCTTTACTTTGATATTCATCTTTAGGAGGATGGGTGTGTGGTTGTGAAGTTGTGGTAGTTTCTGGTTTATCTGTCGTAGATGTTATAGGTCTGCGGTGACCTCCTTTCTTTTTTATAACTGTTGGTGTTGTAGGAGAAATCGTTGGTAAGGCGCTAGTAGTCAAATCAGTTGTAATAGTTGGCGTAGTTAAGCTAGATTCAGTTCTAAGCTTTGCGGGCCTTACCCGGGGTTTAATCGTATGAATCTCTTCTGGTTCTGTAGTGGCCTGTGGCTCTTCTGTAGATAATTGGATATTTTTTTGTGTACTATTCTCTTCTCTAAATCTGTTGGCGTTTGCATGTGGGGGACGACGTCTCCTAATCTTATTCCTTTTGCGTACTCTATCTTTATCTATGGGATCTGGAGTACTTGGGCGTTTGAAATGCTTATTGGGTGGCAGTGTTGGTAAAGCTTCTACTGTTAGGTTAATATCTTTATCAACACTGCTAGATGTGGTAGTAGTATCTTGTTGAGTTATTCTGGATGATTCCTGCGTAGAGGGCTTCTTAGTTCGTCTTGATGTTGAATATTCGCCATATGATGGAGTAGATACTTTATAATAGTAGTCTTTAAGTTTGTGTTTGCCAATTGGTTCGAAGTCATCGCCGAGTGGTCGTCTACTTTGAGATTCGACATGGCTTTCATGATTTTCATATCCCTTTTCACTCTCAGTTACAATTTGGTATTCTTCGGGAAGTTCTGGAGTTGCTGTTGTGGTTCTGATACTAGTAGTAGTAATTGTTTCCTCCGTTGATTTTTGATTATTATACGATTGAGGAGTAACTGCCCATTGTCCAGGAGAAGAATGGGTAATGATATCATCAGGATTGTTTTCGGTTACTTCATATGTAGACTTGTAAGATGAAAAATTATTAGTGTCTTCTATTTGCAAATGACTATTAGGAGGATTAGCATACTGTTGTGAAACTTGCTGATTATTTCCAATATTATCGTTTACCCTGTGATTTTGAATTTCATAGCTATAATCAACAATTGGCTTACTGATATAATTTTGATGTCCCGTATATTGGTCATAGTCATGATAGAAAGTATTTGGTACAGTTGATGATTGTGTTACTTGTGGATTGTAAGTGGTAATTTTGTTGTAATCTAAATGATGAGGATTCTTAGCAAATGGATCCTGAGGACTCGGTTTAAATGCTCCTTTAGTTCCAGCATTCGGGTCTATTTTCGGTGGAGATGTTACTTTACTTTGCGGCGTTGGAACTGGTCTGACGTCATTCAATGTAGATCCGAAAAGAAATTGATTTGGTGTTGTTAATAGTTTTGGAGTAGTGGTTGCATATAAAGTAGGTGTAGATTTGAAGTTCGGAGTGTAGCTAAATGAGTTGAAAACTGTCTGTTTCGTTGGTTGCGGTGCTATGAAAGGTGATTTGCTTGGGTATATAGGGTCTCTTGCTTTTATTGACTGTACGCCAAATGAACCAAAAGTACCTGAAAAATAAAATATGGATCGTTAAGTAACAACAGAAATTAATAGATGGGGTTTAGAGAATTTGAAAGCAATACAATTTAACATGCAAGACGTTTTACGTAAACAAGTAAATTATTTTTACCTAAAATGCTTGGCGGGAATTGTTGATAGTTCGATATCGAGTCTTGGAAAGCATAATTCGCGTAAGGGTTCACAGTATACTTTTGACCTCCACCGTAGCTCTGCTGCGCCGTTTTAACCTGATGGCTTACAGATTGAGGCGCTACGTCGTTGTCAGGCAGCTTGAAAACTTCGGGCTTGAAGATTTCAGTGTCAGCCGACTGGGGCCGTTTCGCCACTTCGGGTCGCACGTAAACTTCGACGGGTTTTCCAAATATATCTAAAGGTTTTCCTGTGGGGTTTCCAAATATATCCAAGGGTTTTCCTGTTGCGTACTGACCGAACTGGATCGGTTGAATATTAGTTAATTGTTGGTAAACGTTGTTCTGAAATTGATTTGGCTGCTTTGGCTTCGTCTGGTATTTCACAGGACGGCTAGCATAAGGATTGTGGGGATTTCGGACGACAACATTTTCGACTGGAAAGTTCTGGACAAACTTATAATGAGTGATGCCATTGGGGAGGGCGAAAGGGTTGAGGTAGGAGTTGATAGGTTGGTTAGCAGGACCAGGTGCGGATACGGGAACGGTTCTGAGGGTGGTAGGGCGATAGGATTGCGCGATAGAGGTTAATTTGGTCGCGTCCCTCGCAATGACCGGCCGAGTTGATGAGGGGTACAAGTCGAGTACTGGCAGTTTGTATGATGGAGCATGGAGAGGCGCAGTGCCTAGTGATCCGTATAGAAGTCCACCAGAGCCGACGACGGGCCTCCAACCACTTTTTGATACTGGTAAAGCCTGGAAAATGAAAGAAAAGAAATATTATCTGATCTCACAATTAAGTACGTTCTTATTATATAACTTTTCATTTTATTGCTATGTAATTTTATGAATATTAGCTTTCATATATTTTCCACTGGATTGAATGATGCAGAATTGCTCATTATTCCGAAAAAGTGTAATTCCATAGCTTTAAAAAGTGGAAGTTGAAGTAAGCATATATAATTTTTCATTTATTGTAATAAAAAGAGTATGATTTATCGAACATTTTTCTCGTACCTTTTGCGGTATTTAACTTGGTTACGATATAACGTAGATGTTATGAATTACTTGCACTAGTACAGTAAGCATTGTGTAAAAAAAGAGTATTTTAGTATCCTCTATTTATGTTATAGATTATAGAGTACGCCGACGTGATATAGAGTGCAATACTCTATTTTAGCGTATAGTTGGTCAGTATCCTGTTCAGAAGATAAAAGTATAATATATATATTTGAATGAGTGTCGTACCGCCTGATTCGCCATGGAGCGGCGGTGGTGCTTGGCGCAGCTGACGCCGGCGAGCGAGGCCTGCAGCGCCAGTACGGCCAGCCATAGCCGCATTCCTGAAAAATACAATTTAATACTTAGTCCCTGTTTATAACTTCGACAGTAAACTGCTGCCTTATGGGTATGGATTGATACGACGATATTTTGACTCAAACATAGCAAACGTAGTACACTATTCAATCTTACGTCGACGATTTGCGATATTAACTACAAAATATGATTATTTTCCATCGTAACAGTAGAGCTCCGCTTTTCGATAATCTTATGAACCAAGTTCATAGGCGGCTCCACCCGCGTGGTAGGTTGATAAAGTCTATGTGTTATTCCAGACTATAAACTACGAGTACCTAGTGCTAAATTTTATTCAGATCCGTTCAGTAGTTTTTAAGAGAAGGAGTAATAAACATCCATCTTCACAAACTTTCGCATTTATAATATTTGTAGGATTATCAATATTATTGCTTGTCTTTTGTAAAGTCCGCCTGATGTTTTCATTTTCCTTTCAGAGTCTGTCGCCCGAGATCGCTCTCAACAGCCAGTACTTGGGCTACAAGAGAAAAGGTAGGTTACGACTCGGAGAATGAGGGAATATTAATTCCAAAGTATGCCTCATAGAGTTCTGAAAATATGAAATGAAGCAACGAGACAAATGAGTTATAAATATGTAGGTGTGTTTATTTAGAGCATGCCGCACCACCAGCTGACCGAGAACTCTTATAAGTTATGGAACAGGAATTGCAGTGTTATCATAAGCTTATTACTAGATATAATGTATAGAGCCTTCTCTCAGAATAATAATACTTCGGCGAGAAATTATGGGAAGGCTTTACGGTATGGTATTAAAACATATTAAATGATACTAAATAGCAAAAAAAACACAAACGCTTTTCGTATATTATTTATTTTTATGATTCATTTTTATGTTTACTTTGGAAGAATGTTTACCGCACCAAAGTGTCAGGTTTGTCAAAAAGTCTTTTCGTATCGTAGCAGATGGAAAATGAAAACATCAGGCGGACTTTACAAAAGAAAATACTACGTATTTACGTCAAATTCTCCTTGAAACTTGAGTTAAAATTGTTTGACAGTTATTACAGTAAAGTTATTGAATGGGATGCTGAAATGGAGACAGATGATTCACGAAACACAATAATAATAAGGAGTACCTAATGCAGGGAACACTAAAAGATGAGAAAATCAGTAGCAGAGCAAAGGAATTATTGGTCATCTTCCTTTTAAAACTTTAGAGATTATTGCAATATAGCCTTGAAGCCCGCTTGGATAGCTACCGTCCTCTTGCTCTAGTTAACCGCCAAATAATTCGCCTTGTTCTAGTAGTTCTAGCTGGGGGCTTGAGAGTCAGTTCTTCTTTACTGGCTAGCAAGTGAAAACATATTGGTAATAGGTTTGGTGTCCCTGATGACCAAGTGCGACGATGTCCAGTTGCCATTAGCTTGTCTGCTCGTTTATCGACTACTTCGATATTAAAAGGTAATTAATTACTTCCTACAGAAACTGGATCGTTGGTAGGTAGTATAATATTACATTTTGTGGAACGAATTACTTTATTGCTCAATAAACGTAACAGATTTTGTAAAAACTACCGGTTTTTAGCAGGCATGTGTGAATCTAAAACTAGTTCATCTCGTAACTCCTCATTGCGCTTGCATATAAGACTCACACGAACAGAACTCATCTAACGAATAGAGTAGATTACTCAGTAGTAACATAACATAATATATTTTTCTTGGTAACTTCAAAATGCCCGGAAATTGCAGAGAAAAGCCTCGAGGTAGAAGTATCACTTTCTAGCATTACGTATTTCAATAGTAGGACAGTGTTTCCCAAATGTGGGGTCGCACACCCGTCAGTGACAATACCATACCGAGTTATTTTTTTATGTTATAAACCGGCAAACGAGCAAACGACATTGATTCTTTAATTATCTTATTATAAACCATATTTCTGAGCCATAATACCAAGAGATATTTTGATTTTATATGAACGCATAGAACCGATTCGCTGCTGAAGTTGGTTTTTTAAGTTTGATATGTTTTTTATTCGTTTTTTTAATACGATACGTTTGCGCTATTTCCATGTGTGAAATATGAAAGCTAATTTTATTTTACTTTCCTACCCCTACGAGATTTAAAAATCTCAATTGCAAAAAGACGATGGGAAAACATGATAGATACCAAATCTAGGCCGCGAGATAAATGCCTTTTCTGTTGTCGTGCACGCCAAAGTTAAAAATATGTGGGAATAACATCTAGTGCAAAATGTTTATAGTATATTTCATACATTTTATAATTTAAATTTGGTGTCGACAATAATAAAGTTTGGAGATCACTGGTGTAGGATACAAAAGGTTCACGTGTAATAAGTTTACGTGGTACACAGGCCATGAGACCTACAAGCCTACAACTGCTTGTCACGGAGACATTGACGCAATCCAGACCATTGTGCGGACAGAAATTACCTCTGGTCTACACGATAATGCAATGACAGATACTTATGTAAAACATATTTGTAGTTTTAGGACTTGCGTGTAGGTTTTGATTAAGTCGTAAAAATACAAGTGAATTGACCCAGAAAATGATGTATAACTTTGTTTATACCAGCAAAAGCCAGAAGTTTTTCACATCGTTCGGATCTACGGAACTAGTCGTCACTTGTGGCTAGTAGATTAAGACTCAGTTTTATATATCTTAGCGTGAATATATGTACATATATAGTGGCTGTGGTGTTACTGATTTATATTCTTGGTGAAGAATACTGTGACTCGACGACGTTTGTCGGCTATTTACATAATAACAAGTACCTACCTAGTACAAAGTATGGGTTAATCGTGATGTTTCTGATTGCTTCCCTATCATATTAAGTATTACATACATATGATCTGTTAATCGAATATAATCGTATAATATTACGATGTAATTAATATACTTGTAACGTCAGTGAAAGTGGCGTATTGATGCGGTAATCTATTAATTTATATGTATGTTACTTTTGTTTACATATCGAAAGGTGTCTTCGATGACATTTCGTGCCGCAAGGATGCGTAAATAATAACAAAATTGATACAAAAATTGGTATATTTAATTAAAAACAATTTCAGTACATTTAGAACATTAGTGAATATATTTAACCAATGTTATACCTACGTTAAAAATATAATAAAATTTTTGTATATGAACCTTTGGTGAAGATCTTTTCTTAGTTTAGGTAGTAAGATAAACAATATCTATAATAAGCACATTAAATAGATAAAATAAATACATTTTGTTATGTAGATACAGTTTTAATTAAAAATAAACAATAATATCATTAGATTTTTTTAGTTAAATTTAAGAATCGTTAAAGAATTAGCAACAACAAAGTCGGGGTATGTCCTTAAAACAAAAACAAGTGAGACCCAGAATTCTTCCCTGCCCGGGGTTGAAGTCGGTATAAGGTGTGTTGTTCAAAACTAAATAAACGAATATATACCATCAGGACACTACATCAGGCTATTAGAACATTAGCTGAAGTCATTACTACATATATTACAATTGAATGTACTTTTTTTTTACTGTCTATAAATTAGCGCTACACCACTATCCCACCTGATGTAAGTAGCGATGTGGTCTTAAATGGTAAAGCGCACTAATAATAACAGCCTATTCACTCTTGACTTGACGACACTAAAATTGTAATCAAGCCGAAACACTGACGTTGGCAACTTATTCCAGTCCTTCGCGGTACGTATGACTACTTTACCCAATGTGCTTGTACAATGTTTCATTGTATTGATCTCAACTAAGAGCCAAGTAGCGTGAAGGGAACCACGTTGACGAGACCATTTGGTTCCGGTGTCATCACTTTGGAGATTATCTGGGTTATTCGCAACACAATGGGTGAGTTCATTCACGTTGAAGATTTTAATGATAACAAGAAGATAAAAAGAGAAAAAGAAAACAAGATGTAACTGCCGAAGCCACGATGACCTGATCTTAATAGTTGGCCATTTTTCGAGTGCTAGGAACATGCGCTGAAAAAGTTTCATGTGATAAAATAACGATGGTTAATTGAATTTTGTTCTTTCTATCTATCTACTTACATTTTTAAACATATAAATATGTATTTTACACAAACTGGACCCCGCTTCGTTTTAGATCTACATTACTTTGTTATTTGTGAACCAACTTTTATAAAACAGTCTCTACAGTAACGAAAGCTTAGCAAATTATAATTGAAAACCACATTTGACAAACTGATAAACAGAAATACCTATGAACAAACAAAAATTCTAAAAATCTTGGGGTCCGTTCCTCAGTAAAAACCCCAGTAATATTTTGATTTCTTTCCTGTATAGTTTGATTGATGATATACTATGTGTCGATATTGATTAATTATTTTCTAAATTCTATTGCGTGTTTAGTTATATTTGATTCGTATATTTTATAAGTAAAAATAAAAACTCATGCAATAATCATTAACACATGTGAACTTCTTTCATAAAATTCAACTACCCACTTGTCACGTTTTTCCTAGTGATTTATTTCTATTGTTTAGTAGTTAACGTTTCGTGTTACATTACGCTTGTGAATTGGACAGGGTTGACAAAAAAAATATTTTTATCTTTGATCAGTTCGATTGCGGAGGTATAGGGTTGTTACACTCATAGATAAATATTGACATTCGAAACGTTTTTATTTAGAGAAAAACTATACGTACTCATTATTTTCTTGCTAGAGCATTTATACGCTGGAGATAATTAAGTTAAAATTTAATTCGAATTCAAATAATTAATCGAGTAAGTGCATGTCCCTTAACACGCGTACTGGAACTCCGTAGTTGCCGTAACAATCTTCAAAGCAATCAGCTGCAATAACATATTTAGTCTGCCGTTCGAAATACATATATGTTTAAACTATTTAAGGTACTATTTAACTCATTATTTAAGCTACTATAAGACTTTTATTTTGAAAATTTTTCTTTTTTTTTTGTTTTTATTTCAAAAGTTTGAAAAGATTAAGAATTTAATTCTTTGATACTTTATACATGTGGCGATTTACAACATTACAAAGTCTGTAGCAACCCTAACACGCTAGACGTGTTTCGTATGCATAAGGAATGAGAGCACGTTAAAATGTGATTAAAACGAAACATGGAACTGAATTACTTATATGACATCAATTTATGTACCAAGAAACCATTTTCAACACGATACAAATACAAGATAATCAAAATATACAGACGTTGTACCTAGCTCTATATATTAATATCATAAATTCCTACAAATAAATAAATAATAAACCATTTATGGTCTATCTCAATAACTCTACCAAATAATTACTTGAAGACCTCCATTGTGAATAACGCAGAAAGTGAACTGAGACGCGTTTCATTTCAGTTAGTTTAAGTTTTTTTTTGTCATTCTAAAACCTTTGAATTCTAAGAATCATAAACGCAAGTATCAATGCTTTTATGTTTAAGCGATCAAAATTTTTTTGTGCTGAGTTGTGGCTTAACTAGGATCTTTGATCGACTAAGCCTATAATAATATTGCACTAAGAGATGGTGGTAAGTCCCAGTGTAGCACACAACTTACTCCTGCTCCACGGACCGTGTCACTTTTCACTCGAGTTATTCGCTGCGAGAAAACACTCCGAACCACATTTTTATGCCGTCATCTCGCTCGAGAGAACACGCAGCGTGCAAATAAATAAAAGTAGACTGTATTGCCTCGAAAATAAAAGTTGTTTTCTTAAAACAGACGGTATTACTCCAAACAAGCACATGCGTCACCACATACAGCTAATAAAAATTCTGATCTTATTAATTCTGATGTTTTTTCTCTACTAAATCACCGTTCATTGGTCTAACTGGTTTGTAGTAAGTGTATATGTTGGATTAAAACTGATAACAGATTCATACTCCTAATCTTAGCTGTGGGTGGCATGGACACCAAGAAATAAGTAGTTTTATATTTCTTGCAACATACATATACACTTATCCTTTATTGATCTCAATAAAATGTTACGGTAAAAATATGGCGATTTACACTAAAGGCATTTTCTTTCAGATATGCAAATATAAATGCAATTTACGAAAAAGTATATATATATATATATATTTTTGTAAAATTGTCAATTACGTGTCAAAACATGCTTGATATAGAGTTCCAATTGATTTAATTACACATTAATCTCTTAAGCCTGTCTATCCGTGATAGTTTTCTTTTAACTTCATTATAAATTCATCTACTTATAATTCCTAGTTTAATTTATAACTACCATTTGGTAGGATACACTTGAAGTTAACAAAAATATAAGGAAGATATGTCGATGTCCTTAAGATTCGACGTCCTTATAAGTCTCTAATAGTATACTCGTATGTTTGTATGTACTCGTATGTATGTATGTATAAGAAAGTATTCTATGGTCTAGAGACCAGGGTAGGGTAGAACCGATACCACCGTTATACATATGTGTTTTTTATATCAATTTATTTGTCACTTTGACTTTGATATTTCAATTCTAATTCTATAATAGTATCCGAACATTCGATATTTTAAAATAGCAGTTATTTATTAAAAATCTGCTGGTACATTGTAAACTTGTAGTATTAAAATATGATATAATGTTCAATGTTTTTGACATTAACTATAACTCAAAAATTGAGCTCAAAATCTAAATGAGATTGTACAGTATAAATTAATCTGATATGTGATCGTGGATGCGTGAAACGAAATTTTATGCAAATTGTAACTTGTTAGGAGAAAACAATGAATTTATATACCTCAGATTTAAACCAATAAGTAGCTCAGTGATACCTAATTTCTATTCAAAATAAACAGTTTTTGTTTTAGATTTTATTTAAAAATAGATTATTTCAAACCGGTTTACAAATGGCGGAGGTCTGAGATAAAAAACAAATTGTGCTAACTCATAAATTTTAAACATTTAACTAAAATGAAACTAATTTAAATTTCATAATGTTTGTTTTTATATTATTTATATGATTTCATAGGGCGTTTCTTTTTACTACTACCAGCCACTTTTTCTTGGCTATACTTTGATCCCATACATTAAGCTAGTTTTAGTTAGGTCTATCGAGAAGAAGGAAACTGTACAATTGCATCATCTTGCACTATTGGCCTCAGGTCTCCGCTCACAATGTGAGGAGTACAGGCCATTGTCCACCACGCTGGCCAAGCGGTATATATTGCATATGAGTGTACAAGTTTTCGTGCAAATAAGTAATTTAAATACACTGTATATAATTCACCAATTTTTTTATACCGGAATTGAAGCGAGTAGTTCCTTCTATATATTTACGAGGACCGAACTTCACAGTTCCACTTTCCAGTTCCGTCGTTCATTTACTGTTGTTTAAGTGACCATAAAATCTTTTTCTGTGTACTTTAATACTTTCTGCTGCAGTCTGTTGGACACTGGGTTTACTAATGATCAATTTCGTGTAATACTAATGGATTTCTATTAGCAATTTTGTCAAAAATATCCTAGTAATAAATACTAAAATACTTTAGCTGGACGTATTAATATTATTACTTTGGTTTCGAGTAGGTAAACCAAGAGAACGCTACATTTGCTACCTGCCGAATAATCGACAGAATCTTCAAGTCAAGAGTGAACCGGCTTCTACTAAGTTAGTGCGCTTTACCATCGAAGACTTGATCGCCATTTACCATCAGATGGGATCGTATTCAAGCGCTAACTTATTTAGGGTAAAAAAAGACTTTTTTTACTAAAATTGCGCGGCAGAACGGTATACATTTCGGTACCTTCGTGAAGTTTATATCAACAAGAAGTACAGGCAGCAATTATTTTATACATAATATATTTTTTATAATTATATAGTCTCTTTGAATTAATTGTTATTATCAGACCTAGAAAACATTGTACCTAGTACCCATAAAGATCTTGAGGCTGCCAAAATTGTATAAACTGTCGGTAAACACGAAAGTTCATTAACCTCATTGCTACAAACCTACTGATCTGTATTGTATTCCGAATTGGAAACCTTTCTTAGCTAGTTCACACGCAACGCTTACATAAGTTGTATTGTTGTATGAGAAAATATTGTTAATATATTTATTAATCTGGTGTTAATAGTGATCTTGTGAAATATCATATTGTTGAGTGTCACATTTTTTTTTCATTTTATATACCTATTAGGAAAAACTGTTATAGATCGATAGATAGACTTTTTATTGTACACCAAGAAACAGATAACAGTACAGAAACACATAGATAAAGTACAAAAAACGGTATCTTCGCTAAGCAGCAATCTCTTCTAGACAACCTTTAGATAAGGAGTAAGTAAGAATAAAGAAACTTAGATCAGGCAGGTGCACGAGTAGGCAGAGGAAACTGAAATAAGCAGTAATAAAAAAAAACAAGGACATATATACATATATGTACTTATTATGAAGATAATGATTAAGTATTATTTAGATAGATTTATTATATATATCTGACATATTCATAACTAGTTTCCGTCTGTGGATTCGCTCGCGCGCAGGTACGTTATAATAAGTAGTCTATGTCTTATTCCAGACCTTAATCTATCCCTGTGCCAAATTTGATTCAGATTGGATCCGCGGCTTTTGGGTGAAGGAGTAAAAACTATCCCATCCATCCTCACAAACTTTCATATTTGATATTATGGTATTAATAGGATTCATGTGTATACCATTAGGTGTTAAGCAAATATACAGAAAAAAGTCCGAAAGATAAAAGTAATACCTACTTCAACTCACGTTGATGTCTTTTCTGTACTAACGGTTCGCGTAAAGTTTTTCATATGATTTTAAACCTGTCTCATCGTGTACATTATGCTATGTTACGGGTACTCACGATATATGTTTATTGTATATGGCGAGAAGCGTTATGCTATGTTACGGGTATTCACTATATATGTTTATTGTTTATGGTGCGAAGCTTTATGCTATGTTACGGGTACTCACGATATATGTTTATTGTTTATGGCGTGAAGCTTTATGCTATGTTACGTTTATTCACGACTTATGTTTATTGTTTATGGTGCGAAGCGTTATACTATGTTGCGGGTACTCACGATATATGTATGTTTATTGTTTATGGTGCGAAGAGTTATGCTATGTTGCGGGTACTCACGATATATGTTTATTGTTTATGGCGCGAAAAACATATATCGTGAGTTCCCGCAACATAGCATAAAGCTTATCATACATGAAGTTATTGTGAGATATTCGTCATAATATTATATTCTATTGCAAAGACTAATTTTCAACACAATTATTGAACACATTGTCTATTAATTTATCTGAGACCCAGTAGTTAGGAGAAGGTACCCCAAATTTGTATTGCTAGAATACTTATGCAATTAAAGATTTATCGAATTATAATAATTAATAATATAATAATAATTAATGAGATACTAAATAATAATTGATTGATTGATTGATTATTTATTGCGTCATATATCACACCTATTGGCCAGTACAATACATACCGTTGATATATTATAAACTAGAAATTGCCCTGCCTTCGCTTTGTATGAAGATTGGGTGAAAACTATCCAATAATCTTTCTCGTCGTATAAACTATAAACATGTACAATTGTGTCTAAAGTGGTCCAGTAGTTTTAGAGTTATCATACAAATTAACCTATTATTCCACGGGAACAAAGTAATTTCTGGGATAAAAAGTATTCTGTATCCGTATTTCTTTGTCTATTGTCTGTATTTCTTTACATAAGCTACAAATATGCTTAATTTCATCTAAATTGGTTTCTACTTGATATTCATATTAAAGCCAAAAGTAGCCGTAGTAAAGCCATTTCCTGGGATAAAACCTATCTTATTATTCTAGGGTTTTAAACTTCGATTATGCCAAGTTTCATTTAAATCTGTCCAGTTTTTTTTTCGTGAAGCTCGAACAGACGGATAATAATTCCAAAAAAAAAATGTTTTGATCTCAATATCGATAACAGCAACATTTTCAAAAAATATTTAATATACTGAATAAAATCTGTTACAGTTTTATTATTAGTATAGATGAGAAGTCACTAATATTATTAATGCGAAAGTTTGTGAAGATAGATAGATGTTTGTTCCCATTCACGCAAAAAGTACTGAACAGATCTGAATTAAATTCAGCATAAAAATAGTCTGGACACATAGGCTACTATTATAAACGTGCCTACCAAGCGGGCATAACCGTAAGGGGAAATTCGTATAATATAAATTGGTCGAATGTTTTGCAGTACACAAGCAGTTCGCTAGTTCTGGAATCTATACTCGAGGCAAATTCGATCTGCAATTTTTCTGTACTAATCCGTCAAGTTTGTATGGAAACTATCCAGATTACCACAGATTATGGTAAGTTTTAACTTTACCACCACAGATCCTTTATTCAAGTCTTTTCTGTTCATAAAACTTTTACAATAGTTCGATGACACGTAGGGGTAATTTCACACGACAATTTTATAATCGGTGAACTGCACACACTCGCAAAATCGCTCACTTTCATTGCAACGTAAAAAGTACGGCGTGTGTGGGAAAGGCAACGATTGTTTTGCGGTGAAAAGTGTATTGTTAGGTAACAGGACAACATGATGTATCTGTGACCACACTGTAATTATTATAATCGGGTAATTACGTTGCGAGTAGGGTTGTTTGTAGGGTTTTGTACGGCCGAGTTTTACTTTTACTTTATTTGAGACTAAAATCATAGTTGACGCAGGTTGCACGGTAAAACTCAAAAGAGTTTATGTTTACATCCTATGTGTATAACTAGAGTATATACTTATCTATGTAATAAGTAAATAAAAGAGTTAAATTTTTGATATATCTCGATTGTCTTCACACTAGTTTTCCACTAATGTGTGCCAGCGATTACGTGAATTGCGTTACAGGAAGCCAGGGAATCTCGTGCTTTTTGATTTCACCAATGAGCGCGCGCTATTTGATTACCGATTTTGATGATTCTCTTTTTATTCAAAATCTACTTGTCGCATAATTCCATGTAATTTTGCCCGGCATCTGACGGATAGTTTTTGAGTTATATTGTATAATGCGTATTTAATTCGCTGTGAGTACGTTGACAATTTTCTTTTCCATTATATTATGTGTCAAAGTAATTTGAAGTCAGCGTTTTTTTTAATAGTAAAAAAGATTATCAAATAATGTGCTCAAGGGATGAACAGGAATGTTTCCACAGATAACAGTGGTACTGTTCTTAATTTGATGTTACTTTAGGCTTTATTAAAGAATTAATTTAAATACATATATATATATATAATATCTGTATTGTTAGTAAATTTATAACTCAAGTAGGGACTTTGTATTGTAAAATTTTGA
>DWJZ01001099.1:0-25545 GCA_018249125.1 Asbolis capucinus | reverse complement strand
TTTGTGTTTATGACAATAAAACAGACAAAACAAACTCCTTTACCGACAGATTGATGTGGTTGCTAATAAAAGTATAGCTAGTACATGATTTCGTATTTTTATATATTTGTAATATTTAACTAGTTTTTTTTAGACCACTTTGAGTTTCTATTTTGATATTTTCCCGGGACAATCTATACTAATAATAATATTGTAACAGGGTGTAATTCTGTACATTAAATATTTTTTTAAAATTTCGATGCAAGGAGGTTTTGTTATCGATATAGAGATCAATTTTTTTTTATGTATTGTCGGTCTGATCGAGCTTCACGCAAAAACCAGTGGACAGATTTAGACGACACTTGGCATAATCGAAGGTTAAAACTCGAGAATGGTTATAGGATAGGTTTCAGCAAATGGCTTTGTTCCCGTGGGATAACAGGAAAAAAATTGCACAGCAATTCTTTTTCCGAAGCGAAACAACGTCAGTTTCTAATTTTGATATGTACCTACTCGTAACTACGAGTATATCACATCGGTTTAATGTGAAATTAGTTGTTTTAATAGGTTTGTTTTTTTGGCTGGAAGTCAAATTATTTTTACAAGACTTTAATTCTAATTTTACCGTCGTTTGTTTGTTATTTATAACAATTGTGTAGCCGAGAATTTTAAAGCAGTGATTTAGCTTCAACCAAATACTGGCATGGGTTTCTCATGCTGAGGCCCAGAGCATTACATGCTCCAATGGAGATTGGTGGGGGGATAATGGCTAATACAAATGACGGAAGGTTTTACGCCGTTTGAAAGCCTTCGATGTGGCTTAACGGTTGCTATCTAACGATAACATTCGACCGACGGGTTAAGGAGTTACGTAGTGCAATGTATATTATATAATATGTAGTGAATATAGTATAATATGTTTATAACAGTATAATATAAATACAATATAGTATAATATAAAGCATTGATAGCCTAGTGGTGTGAACGTAGGTTTCTCGCGAGGTCCTAGGTTCGAATCCTGCGCGGTTTTCAAAGTTATATATAAGTAAATTGATTATAACTTGCTACTGTAATCAAACATTGTGATCTGTACTCCTGAGAGTTCTTCATAATGTTCTCAAAGGTGTGTGAAGTCCAGCAATTCTCACTTGGCCAGTGTGGTGGACTGGTCACATTGTGAGTGGGGACCCGAGCCCAGCAGTGGGACTGTTTTGGTTGTAATGACAGTATAGTAAAATTGTATGTATGGATTTTGCCCAATTAAAATGTAAAAAATTAAGTATAAATAAATAAAATAAATGAATAAATATCTTTGGACAACTCACACAAGGCTATCTGATCCCAAACTAAGCTTTAGCTTGTACTATGGTGATCAGACAACTGATAAACATGCATATATATTTTTTATACATACTTATATAGATATTTACACCCAAACACACAGAACAAACATTCCTGCTCATTACAGAATAGTTTGACCTGTGCGGGAATCGAACCCACGACCTTCGGCGTAGCAGTCAGGATCACTAACCACTAGACCAACATATACACTCAAGATACATACTTTCCACATTCAAATATTTTCTGCAGGCACTTCCTGTTTACCTACCCCCGTCCATCAAAATATTACAACTTTTAAAGATACATTACAATAATGGTAGGTAGATAGGTCATTATTATTTGATATTATCTTGTTAGCTATGTTATTAAAATTTATTATAATTTAGTTATTTTCTCTTTCATCGTACCGCGAAGGACTGGAATAAGTTGCAGTGTCAGTGTCGATTACAGTTTGTCTTCAAGTCAAGAGTGAATAGGCTGTTACTAAATAAGTGCGCTTTACCATCTAAGACCAGATCGCCGCTTACCATCAGATGGTATAGTGGTCAAGCACTAATTTGTAGAAAAAAAATATAAATAACATTCGAAATTATAAAAATACCTTAACATATATTGTATTTTTAAATTGTATTTTCAATACTGCTCTCAAATAACACTAAAAATAACAGGATAACCAAAACCTCCAAAGAAATGTAAAAACTGAGATAATATTACGATAAAAAATATATTGAAGACCTCCTACTGTGAAACGCCGATTAAAATTGATTCCACGAGTATATAACCAGGCCAAGTTCATATTATTAGGCCTTGTGCAATGTTTGGTTCTGTAGTGTTTAAACTATTATTGAATAATAAACATTTTGTTAGATCTCTGTATTACACACTCTATATTAATTTATTATTTTAACCCAGTATTTAATTTTCATTGTATTATTTCATTATCTGATTAAAAATAGTTTTACTGAGTTCGCATGTTAGTCTTGATTCCCTCTCCAACCGCACTAAAATGATGACAAAAGATACCAGACGAACGCAGTCAGTCGGATATTCATTTCTGAAAAGTGTTCTAGTCTAGGGAGTATATTTTACGTCTAGAGGTGATTTTATTATATCTAAGGCATATCTGTAAAAGTGTAATTATGTTATATCGAAGAGGACAACAGTGAAATTAGTAAAACAACTATCAAACCTATTAATAAACTCGTGACAAGAAATTTTATTTCTCACCTGAACTAAAATTTAAATGCAAACTGGTACTGACGATCTGTTTATTATACTGACGTTTTGACACAGTTGCAAGTCATGTCAAACCGTGACCACGACTCATACAACTGCATGAAAACATCGCTATAATAATAAATAGATCGTGAGTACCCGTTTCCATTCAAAATATTTATAGTTGTAGTAGTTGGCATATTAATACTGATAAGCCCACTAAATACTAATAAATTTTAATATTATTTTATAGATGTACATATGTACATATGTAGCTGCGTTTAGATATGGATGAAGCCGGACCCACAAAAAGTGACAGGCATGCGACAAGACTCAGCAACTATGAAAATGCGACAATCGCTCAATAATGAGGTTATTGTATTTTTTTGCCAGTCACAAACGTCAATAGTACTTCCATTCCAGGGTTCTGAATTCACTAAGGACCCCGAAAAACCACGGATAAATATATGAGATGAATGGACTCTCTGCTTGTGTGTTCATGTTTAGTTATGAAGCTAGACACACGAAAAAATGTCAGGCATGCGACAAGAATCGGTAGGACAAAGCTAGAATCACCATATGATGAGGTTATTGTCCTTTGTTTCGCCAGTCACAAACTTCAATAGTATTTCAATAGCATAATTTATGTAAATAGCGATAGGTAGCCCATTTCAATAGATGAATTTATATTACTTTATTATAAGAAACAAACATAAAATTTGCAATTCTATATTTTATTAGCCGGTATCGAATAAACCTAAAATTTTTATTCGTTTTTCACACTTCTAAGAAATAGATAAAATTTATGAATATAAAACATTTTCTAGTTTTTAGGGTTCATAGAAAAATCGGTACTTACTTAATTTTTGGTTTTCTTGTGGTTTGCAAATTTTTAGCCCCATTATTGGTGTTAAGAAAATGCGTATTTGGGATTAGCCAATTACAGAACGAGACGGGATTTTATTTTTTCAGGAACGATATATTTTAACCCAAACATGAATTTATTTTATCCACACGAATAATAAAATTGCTGACATAGACATGGACGGGATATCGCTCCACCCATACCCACAGCAGTGAAATAGGACCGCCAGCAGTTGAGGTAGGGGGCGAGCTCTCCTGCTTATATTAAAAGTTTAACTGTACTGAAAAATAGGTTAGTTAGTTAGGTTTTTATAATAAATTAAAAATTAGGGACCCCGAGCAAGCGACTTTGCCAATTGGGCACGCGATTTTTTATAAATTTTTTGTTAAACTATAGTTACTTTGGGCTAACGTTAACTTTAACCGCGACTTTTAACCGTGAAGTTTAAGTAATAATGTATATTACGGTCATGTTTAGCTCTAAAAATTAATAGGCTGGTCTTTGAATCTAGAAAAACTTTATAACAGTATCATTCATAACATTAATACGAACTTAAAAGTAGCGATGGATTGGCATAACTCATTATCGTGTTATGACATTAACTATGGAATACCACTTTGCGCGTGTACACCCTTAGCAAAAAAAGTGCTATCTATATTAATATTACAAAGCTGAGAACTTTGTTTGTTTACTTAAAGCCGCTAATCTCAGGAACTACTGGTCCGATTTGAAAAATTCCTGCAGTGTTAGACAGCCCTTTTATCGAGGCTATAGGCTATAAATATATCATCACGATAGGACGAATAGGAGGGGAGCACCAATGAAGAATGTTTCAAAATCGGAGGATTTTTTTCCTATTTAGAGCGTTCGTTACGTGCGCTGCGCGCTGTGTCAACGATTGAAGTTTCGCAACAATCATGTATGACAAAAACGAAGCCGCGTGTTAAAGTTAGCTTAGCCCAAAGCAACTATTCCACGCGGATGAAGTCGTGGGCGGAAGCTAGTTGAATATAAAATTCAGAAACATTCCTATTCCGGCATCGGTACTACTACGCTGCTAGAAACCTATCAGATGACGCACGCAACCGATCGTTCGCAAGTCGGAGATCGTTCGCATCCATCACGACACTAATAGATATAAATACAAAACACACCGTTTAACACGAACTTGGTAATCGAATTAGACGCGCACGAGATTACTGACTTTGATCTGAAGTGGCTACAACTGAATCAAGATTGAACACTTCATAGGTGACTGAAATAAACATTACACCGAACATTATTTTATTACAATTTATATAGCGCGATACGCGATACGCGTTATATCATAATTAGCACTTAAATTAGTTCATAGCGGCTTGTTCGGATTGTAAGTGATCGGTATACAGCGGGCGCGGTCGGTAGGAGGACGGGTGACCGCTAGTGGCAAAACTATGAACCGTGCCTCGGTGGGCACGTAAAGCCGTCGGTTGTTGTCGTTAGATAGCATTCGTTAAGCGAGAGAAGTCTCTCTTTAGTATGAGAAGGGACCTGTGTTCATCGCCGGCATCGCAGGGCCATCGATGGGTTAGAAGCCAGACAACAGTCATAGCCTTGGTTTAAAAAAATACGTCTCTAGTAATTCTTGTATTTTCTTGGAAGAAAGGTCCTCGAATGGAGACTACGCGAAAATGCACAGCGCCCTTCGACCAGATGCACTGAAGACCTAAAGACAGTGGGTATCCGCTGGGTTCAGAAGGCTCAGGGCCGGACAGAGTAGCGTAAATTGTGGGAGGCCTAAATCCAACAGTGGATGTTAAAAGGCTAATGGATGGATGGATGGATGGAATTCTTGTACCTGACGTTTCTAAACATCTTTTGAGTCTATACCATCTCTTATTATCCTAATTTCTCTAACTGGCCAGTGTATGTTAACACGATAATCATATAAATAGTAGGTTTTACAAAAGTGATCAAAGTTCCGCAGGCGTTACAATAAAACGAAAGTTCTCATAACTTGGTGAATACAACAAACCACGGGTCGGCAAGCTTTTATTATGAAGACCACAAATGATAAACGGATTTGGTTTTCGGCCACATTTCACAAAAAAAAATGTTTACTGTAATCTTACTTTAATGCAATGGGTAAAAAATTAAGTAAGACTTATAAAGCTAATGCGAGTTTTGAGTTTGTACTTGACATGACTCGATAGTGACCGCAGTGGCATACGGGTCACATGTGGCCTGCGGGGCACGGGTTGCCGACCGATGCAATAAACTAAGACTCAACGGCGTGCCGTACATTACCTTACCGAGCCTAGTGACGACTGACACGTGCACAGAGTGATTCATCGACAATCACTCTACGATTTACGGAATCAGTCTATCTTGCTCTTTTACTTCATTCCTTGGCACGTTAACTTACTACGTCTATGGAATGCTTAATTCTATACTTCTTCTCTATATATGTGTATGTATAAACAAATACATATATATCCTTTTTTAACTTAGTTTAACTTGAGTATACGTCATAATTTTATTACGTCTATGGAATGCTTAATTCTATACTTGTTTTCTATATATGTGTATGTATAAATAAATATTTATCCCCTTTTTTAACTTAGTTTTATCTTGAGTATACGTCATAATTTCAAAACAACTTTAGCGATTTCATTCATCTTTTGTTTTTTAGTTTTTTGATGTTAAAAAAAATGTTAAGGAATAAAATCGCAGAAAATCGGAAATTACAGTTACCAAGACAACGTCTGTCTCGTTGAGTAAATTAGGGAAATTCAAATGAGTTTATGTTTATTGTCAGTAACATATTGCTTGTTTAAATTAATTTACAGAAAATAATATATGATTTATTTATATACACTGAAGCAGCTTGACACCTAAACTGTGCATGTTTCAAAAAAAATACAGAAACTATACATATTTAGTTCTCCATCGGAGTCTTTAAACTACAACATTATGTATTTGAAGTACCACATCGTAACTTTAACAATTATTTCATTATGAGGTGCTAAGCGTTATTCTGTTTTAAAGCGCAAACGCCCGCCAACATCGTCTTAAGACGATTTTCTTAAACAACAATTGAAATCTATGACGCCGAGTTGTGAATGATTTATCGATAGATCACTCAATGATTTACGGATTGTACTATGAAGATATATTCTAAGAGCGAGCATGTTCTGGCCTGTGGATAATTAACTTACACAATGCGCTTTACGAATTGAGTTTGCTTCTAATTTGGCATTGATGTATTCAACAAGGTATTACAGAGCTTTCTATTCTTGTCACGTACATTTATTTATTGTTGTCGATTACAATGTTACCTCAGTGAAATGTTATATCACGTTGAGTTAATATTCTAGTAACATTTATTTCTTCATATTATTGATTCAATATTGGAGATGTGACCGCATGCAAAGATTGGACAAGTAACTAATCAATTTAGAAGTTATCATAAATCTTATCGTCGCTATGAAATATAATATTAGTAAATTTTCGGTCTTAGTCTTAGCAATAGGTATCGCAATAAACAATATACCCATGAAGCACCATATAAAAAGAAATACTCGCTAAGAACTGAGTAGTATGATCACCAAAAACCGCCTCAACAATAAATCTCTAAAAATGATTCATCATGAATCTTATGAAGTTTTATCTAATCTTACATGATCTACTTATATTTGTATATTTCCGGACTTAATTTTCATGAAAAATAGTCTCTATAGTGAAGTCTGACGTACTGCGAGTGATTTATCGACATCGTGGCCAGCGATTTGCGGATTGAGACAATGCATCAATAGTGATGTGGTGTATCGATAAACGCTTCCCGTTGAATAATTTACTCGGGTCAGACTGTGACAGCGGCCGGTCGCACCGGTTTACCGCGAGTACTAGGGTTGGATCTGTAACTGGAGTTAAGTTAACGGATTTTAAGAATAACAACCCTTGAACTCAGTTACTTATTTTGGTACAAATCTAGATCAGTCAGAGTAATAAGTTTGTAGAGATCAAAGTAAAAAGTGTTCGTTTTACCGCAACCGAACAACGTTATTTACAACTATAAGAACAAACATTCACCTATTACATAAATTGAATCAGGGGCCCCTTCAGATCTAGTTTTACTACCAGCCTCACAAGTAATAAGGCTACGACGCAGTTCTACGTCGTCAACATCAGCAATTATTTTTACGAGCACAGCACTAAACTCGCTCTTAAATCCGTGATAGGATATCCAAGCAGCTTCGTGATAAGTATTGAATAACATTAGCGTAATGAAAACATAACACGATTTTATGATTTGCAAACTGTCAGCCCTGTCGCAGCTGAAGCCAGTTTCCGTAAACACAGGCAGGCGATTGATAAATGCGCCCAGTTGATTGAGAGCTCTAATTCCGAAGCACGATTACGGTATTATCGAGCGAGCAACACGATACTGCTGCGATCCATTAGACCCCTGATTAGGATGGGATATTGAAAATGAAGCGATCAGCAAGTAAACACTGCTGTTTTAGTACAGACTAGTTATTTACGAGGATTTCTAGGAAGCTTTAGATGAGAGGGCGAAGCTGGATTTCATAAGATTAATCTTTAATAATATCGAATTTTATGTTTTGTTTTTCAATTTGCTTTCATTTTTGTCATACATCATGGCAGATTAATTTGGTTCAATATAGCCAGGTACCTTAAAAATCATTAATTTGGCATAATTATATATTCTCTTATTAAGCCGATTTAAATGAAATGATATTAATGGATTCAAACAGTTTTTTTTTAACTACCTTCTAAGAACAGAAATTAATTACAAATTGTTTTTTAAGTTTAGACCTTTTTAATTTGTGCCACTCTCACTGGTCCTGAGTCTATCGAATCCAGTGGATGCCCGCTGTCTCGTTCAGATCATCAGTTCACCTGATCGGGAGTGCTCTGTGCTCCTTTGTACGTTCAAGGATTTTTTATCCCCAATAGTTGTCGGTCCGTCGAAACTTTCGTGTGCCATCACTAAACACGAGTCACTCCTCGTAACTAAGAAAACTTGAAGCATACTCCACCACGCTGGTCCAGTCCGAATTGGTAAAGGGTTCAGTAGCCAACGCGGCTAAGATTCACATAAAGATACCAAATTTCGAATTCTCTTAATGCCAATTCCGAATTCGTGACTTTAGTTGGAAAACTGTTAAATAGTCGCCTGCTACCATCCATTACATTGGTACAAAGAGACAAGACGCTGTGCTTTGGCAGTCGACAGGATACATAAATTGTAGATAAACATTGCATGCCCCAATAATTTCGCGTCGTTTGTTAAATTTAAACCAAGAAACACACAGTTTAGAAAACGATAGACAATTATAATTATTTAAAGTTATAGATACATAGTTTGATGTGTTACTCTGTGCATTTTTAGTATCCCTTGTTATTATATCTAATAAATATTTTTTCCTTCTCTCTCGTTATGTCTTTTAGTATCTAGCAGACTCTGTCTTTTAATGTCTATTATATATTATTATAATATATCTATTAAATGAATTTAAGCTTATCTATTAAATTGTCCGTTTGTTCGGATCAAATCTAAGTTGAATTTGAAATATTCATATACACCTCAGCAATGGCCGGCATAGCAAGGGTCGAAGACAAGATTATAAATATGACAAATTTTTTCTTATGCTTACTGATTTAAGTAAATCAAATACCATGTTAATATAGCTCATATCACATATCATCCCTATCCAAGCTTAACACGTAATTGACAATGGCTTTTGAATTGAATCGAATCAGCCGTTCCATAGATTAGGCTGCACAAACCACGTACAAATACTAAAAATAGATATTATTGTTTTTGGTAAGTTCTTTTCTAAAAACCCCCAAAATAGTTTCTTCTAAATTATTTTCAATGTATCGACAGCGATTTCTGTCTAATTAAGTATCGCATTAGTGATAGTAGATCGCATATTAATTTCTTGTTCTATTGCTTTTGATAAATCTATGAAACACGTCGAATATAAAATGATGTATACCAAAGAATCGTTGTAAAGATTCCCTCATCGAATGCGCGCAGCTCATTGTGGCCGGCCGATTGTTGAGGATGATTGATCGGTGAACAAGCAGCCATTTGCATAGCTGAATACTGATGATATAATGTGTACATTGTACGCTGCTATCGGGATTGACGAGTTGTTGATCAGGTTCCTGAGGTATTTTAGTTACGGCGGTTTATTCGCCTACCGCTGTGTAGCCTGGTTGGTGCGGGTTGTCTGCTGTCGGTTCTGGGTTTAATTTCTGATTTATGTGATAGGTGACTGTTATCGGGTTGCTTATTGATACAGACCCTAGTGTGGGACCCTAGGTCGTTAGTTTGATCTTAATTCTTATTTGATTCTATATTATAGTTATATGTATGTTTGTCATATGTTTTTAGGTATGTCACCTCATCATTCATCTGATGATGAGTGCAACGATTTGCAACCCGTATCTGTGCTCCTACTTGGCTTAGGTCTCTACTCACATCTATCTACTTGAAATGAATAAATAGAAATAAATGCTAATACACTTATTCTCGCTCACTAAGATTCGCGGGTGACCGCTAGTGGCAAAAAAATTCATGAACGCTTCCGTTCTTCGGAGGGCATGTAAAGCCATTCGGTCTCAGTTGTTGTCGTAAGATAGCAATCCTTAAGCCATGTTGAAGGCGTACGGGTGGCATAAGAACTTCCGATACTTGGGTTGGCCACTAACCCCTTCACCAATCCCTAATGGAGCAGCGTGGTGGAGTATGCTCTAGGCCTCCTTAATATAAGATATATATCCAACTAAGATATACTACATCACAAATAACAAAACCTGAGAACAAGCATTTATCTGTCACGCAAATAGCTGCCTCGGCCTTGAACCTGACTCCTTGCTTTACAGACAGGGTCAGTACCAAATAAATTTAACCAAATACTCGTAAATATAAAAGGATCATTATTTGTTATAATTATCGTCCCTTAATTTATTCCTCATATAAGAAACAATACTCAAGTTTGATAAAATGTGTCACAATATAAAATGTTCTTAAAATAACATTTAACTTACTAACTAATCTCAGTTCTTTGAGGTCAACAACTTTGCTTAGCTCCTACTTTGTTCCAACATTATTTTTCATCAACAGAGTAAGCAGCTGTCAGGTAGGTATCGCTCGGTGACAAGGCTCTTTTGTTTTATGGCGGCAAAAAACTATCGACGTCATTCAAACATTTTGGGATTGACGAGGCAGAAAAATTTAAACGAATATGGTAGCCGGACTGAGTGCTTCCTTTTAAGGGGCCGTATTTCAGCATCTTTAACAATTGAGGTTACGTATATTTACGAGAAGAAGCATTTTATGACGAGGATATAACAATAAGTATCAGATACATGAAACAAACGGCAGTGAAAATAATAATGAATTACCATCAAGTGGAATCGTAGTCATTTTACATGCGTTAAGTACTAAATAATTTGGCGAAGTTATTTAACGTTAAGAAAAAGAATGGGAAGAAGGATAACTAAACGACGGAGACAAACAGAAAATAACTGAGTCTCAAGTCCTCAGCCGAAACACGACGAATCGTATGGCGACTGACTCAAGACAGTCGCTAGCCAGATAGACTCTCAAAAAAACGTGACGTAGAATGAAATTACCTACATATTATAACAAATATTAAATTTTTTTTTAATTTGGTCTTCGATTACTAACCGAGACATGGCCAAATACGCATATAGATTGATCATCACACTACCAGAGGTTTTTTTTCAATAAATTCGTTCAATCAACAATATGAGCTCATCGAGATATTATTAAATACAAGCCTTCCGCACGCAATGTTGCCAGCATTTCTAAGACAAAAACCTGATTGGATCACGCATTGTCAGAATTCGTATCGAGTACGAATTGTAGATGCTGTATTTTACTCTAAATATGTGGACTTGAATTAAATTAAAAGAGACTCTATACCAATCTCAGCCATAGATAAAGAAATTCCACCAGAAAATCACAATCATGTCAATTATGAAACAAAAAGTATAAATGAGATTGTAACAAAAAGTTAAATTTAGTTAAATTATATGCTTGTGCGGTATGCTCTGTTATTCGGCACAGTTCCTACTATGCTGAAGTGGGACGCTTATGGCAGAAATATCACAGGCGCATCTATGTCTTAAAGAAAAGGCAAAGGGCAGTTAAGTAGTCGATAATTTATTATATACCTCTTTGTGGTTATTCCTGGTGTAGTGGTGTGTACGACTTTTATCGATTTCTTAAGTTATTTAACTTTAAATAAGAAAGCACAATACGATTTTCGTTTGATAATATCAATTCTAGTTATTTCAACAGCTCGAGGTCAGCAGGGGCCTATCTCAGAATGCGTTCTACTAACCTGAATCGCTATCGGTATGAATGGAGGGTTTGGCAGCGATACAAATATCTGCTAGCTGCATAGGTTATTAACTTTACGATTATTATACGCCGTATGGTTTGAAACATTTAGTACATATGAGATGGAAAAGAGAAGGACAATATTTTATAGAGTATGATAGAGAGAGACAAAAACATGAGACTATTCACGAACATATTACTGACTACAATAAACCAGACGTTATAAATGATTGAAATGATTCAGATACGCAGTTGTAAATTTAAGAATGTTCTTCTAACAGATTTTGTGATTTTTAACCTTGGGACGTTAGGATAGTTACGATAGTGAAAAAACTTTAAAATGTGCCTGTAACGTTAACTTCATAGCCTAGTGATTAATTTGTGTAACATATTTTTCCTATCTAGAAATTCAGTGATAGCGCGGGTACTCGTATGAAGCCTCCTTCATGGAGCATAGTAGGAACTGGAGCGTCTCGTAATGCATCGTGAGTGGTAGGTTTGAAATTGCATAATACTTAAACTCATATAAAGTCAATTAATCTAGTAGTAGTTTAGTAGTAGTAGTCGAAGTCCTGGAAGCTTAGATGGTTATTTAGCAGTACGCTAGCACGGAGACTAGAAATTACAATATCCAGTCAGTCTGCGCCAGCAAATCTTTAGGCAATTCGTGGAGAAAAAATGTACCGTTACATTTTTTCCATCGGCTCTTTAAAAATTGTACACGCTTGTCCGATCTCTGCTCTGGGTGATTTATTGGATATTTGACCGGCATCGAAACTTTAACAAAAGTGCGAACATGGGTCAATTCACCAGTCGCGATCTGGTTTCGGCTTGCTCTTTTATTTTAACTCAATTTGTAAGTGCTAAGTGGAATCGTTTCAAATAACTGTGAATTTATATCAAGAGTTACTGGGAATGAAATAAATGAATGTCTTAATTGGAATTAAATGCAAAGAGCACACTACTTTAAAAAATGGATTGAGATAAATGGAATAACATAATACAAAAGCAACTCATCAAGTAAATGACAATTTAAGAAAGATTGATACCATTGAAGAACTAAAAGATCCTTCGTGATTTCAAGATGGAGTTTTACTCGAAAAGAAACAGAAACATAGAGAAATATATATGCTAATAATATACATATATGCATATCGCTTATGGTGCTATGTTAGAAGAAGCTCTAGAAGATCTTTAAAAGAGAATTTTATAAAGCAGGCAAATTAAGAACTATTGTTACAAATTTATAACGTCCTTAGTACTACCATAAGCTCATTACAAATCTGGCCCCAGCACATCATGTTAATATAAATTAGCTTCAACTTCAAGTTGGGATCCAGCAGCTTGAGAGCTATTCTTCTTGGTCTACAAATCGACCATGCACTGGTTTTTGGGTCGTGATCGCTTCCCATAAGCCGCTCATCTGCTCCTTTCAGTTATTTCTACAAAAATAATAGTATTGAATCCAGCTTATGTAATCTTCTAGACTGTTCGTCTATGAGCAATATTCGCTACAATTTACATGACTACGAACCGGGTCGTCGACCTCTTGTCTAGATAACCTGCGCGGGCGGCCTGCGGCCCGCAACAACTGAGGTCACGATCGTTCCAACCATATTACTTAATTTTACTGTCACTTGTCGTTGGATCCTGGTTCGAATCCTTTGAAAAAGTCTTGTCTTTCAAATTAATAAGTAAGTGCGCTTTAGTATTGAAGACTTCATAGTCACTTACTGTCAGGTGGCTTCGTAGTCAAGCGCTAGCTTATATAATGTAAAAAACTCATTTTAGTTATATTTCGTCTTAGGAACTTTTAGCTCATTTATCGAAAATCGAGAAATTAACAAAATTATGTTTTTACATGATAAATAAAAAAAATATATATCTATATTTTAATTTTTATCTGTTTAGGTGATAAAAAAATGAATAAAAAATAGCTAATCCAATAATATTACTCCTGATTCGGCATAGGTAAGCCTCATAGGGAAAATAGTAATGATATGAATTGGTTAAAACCAACCTTCAAAGCCTCGAGCACAGGCGCAGAGTGGCCAGCCTCTCTGTATCCTATAGGATACATTTTGGAGAGTGCACGCAGGAATTACATGAGAAACCCCCCTCCTTCCACCATCGGTCGAGCCGAAGCACGGCAGGTATCCCTTCGTCGTAAACACACCGCCCGTTCGAACGTCGCGTTTTGCCTCGTCCTTTATCATTCGTACCGCGAAAGAGTGAAATTAGTTACCCGCGTCGGTATTCCCGTTTGATTATAACGTAAATGTCATCAAGTCTAGAGTGAATAGGCTTTTATTAAGTTAGTGCGCTTTACCATCAAAGACTATATCGGCATGTACCATCAGGTGGTTTCGTAGTCAAGCGCTAGCTTATTGAATATATAAAAAAAACCTGATATAAAATTCGTTATTAGGAATGGTGCTCTTCTTATTATTCTTAAGAACTACGTAATTAACTATACAGGACTAAATATGGATTTTAAGCAGCATTTTATAAAAACATTTATTAAAACCGTTATAATTTATGGTCTAGGATATGTTCCTGTCGTAAGCCTGCGTTTGCTAAACGGAATCCACCGATGATTCACTGAGAGCTGGCCGTGATACATCGGCAGGTGTATTCACTAATCTACTTTTAGTATGTATGTATTCTGAACATGCACCTATTTACATTTTGTTTACTGGCGCACTACAGTCTGTGTATGTATGACATCATAAAACCACAACACAAGGTGTATTCAATAGCTATTATGGAACATATTTCTGAGGTATGAATAGGGAATGTTACCGTGATATTTTCTGTAGGAACTTGGCATGTAGAAGTAAGTGTTGGTGGCTTCAGTTAATGTTTAGAGATCGACAAAGTTAAGTAACACCGGACATGGTCGTTATAGTTTGTTATTGATTTCGTAGTTGATGTAAGAACTTTTTATTGTTAAATTTTGATTTTCTTTAAGTGAGCTGTTAGTTTCTAAGACGAAATAAATCCATTTCATTTCATTTCAACAATGTTGTACGATAGATTGTTTGCCGTATGTGTTTAATTTGACCACTTATCGATTCCATCCATCGATCTACAGTTATGCTTCTTTAATAACAATTGTATATGGACATATATGCGTGAGAAATGTACCTTTTGTATTGGCATATTTGTGTCTGTCTGCTTATAAGATCACCATACCCGGGTATAGGTTTATGAATGGTTTTTACTGCGCTCTCTAATACATAAAAGGGACGTCTCAATTCTGCCCAACATCGCCTTTGCTATTTCCTCTGAATTAAGAATTTATTCCAGCTTTGATTCAACCTAGAATTCGCCAGGTGCATTTCCAAATGAGCTCGCATTGCTATCAGCATGCGTGCACCGCCCGCATTTGCATATAGTTCCCTCGCATATGTTAGGAATTGGGAAACACATGAAGCCGCTAAAAGAGGTATCTGCGTCTCCATAGCTTTTGTGCAAAGGCACGTTTCCCGGGTAATGCTAATTTGTTCGTGAATAACGGTGTTGTTGTAGCCTTGTGACCATGTCTGTTCATTCTTAGTTCGTCTGTTGTTTTAGCAATACTGTGAACAGTTAATCTTCTGTTCTTATAATTTAGGAAGAATCTTAAGTAAATTAGTGATTGTTTTTTTTTCAATTTCAGCTACTGTCTTAGTTTAGGTGGTGGGGTCTCACAAGGGACCATTTTGAATCCATACCTATTTTAGAAATAAAACAAATTATTAAAGCAAATGTCCTAAAGAAACCCATATAACTAATTATTAATTATTCTCTATTATTTTCTTAACTGTGGAATCTTCCAATTTGCGTTTAGTTCGAAAGACTGAACCAGCTTGCTTTTTTAACAGAGCATTTAATAATTGTGATAAAATCAATAAATTGACTTTACTTTAAACTTTACCGAATCCTTGTAATAACATCAATTTAAGTAAGGATCTAACAATTAGAAACCAGAATATTTCTGAACATAAATAAGCTGTCGGAGTTTTATAAAAGCGTACAAAGGGACTTATTGTGAATGATTTCATATCAACGCAACCATTGAACACATATCTTTACGATTCAAGTTATCTGTGAAATATAAATAACGACAGTTGAAAATAAATGAATGATGGGACTTTAATAGGAATTTGTTCCAATAAGGTTCCCCTACTGTGTCTCCTCATTACTGAGGCCTAGCTTCTATTCCTCCAAGGCGTTTATAAGTTTATTATCATTACAGACCTGCGTTAGTAAATATATTTTTTATTTTGATTTGTGGTCAAATTCCTGCTTCAACGAGGAATCGAACTCACGACCTCTAGTAGGCAAAGGCAAATTGCCGTTTGGAATGTCAAATATAGCTTCAACAACATCAAGTAAAGTTGCTGACATTGATAACGAAATACGAGATAACGAGCAGTAAAGCGCGACAAGAATTTATTGTACATTGTATATATTTTAGGGTTCTGTGGCGAAATGTGAAAAACCGGGAAATATCTAATATACAAAAGTTTCGTGTCGCAGTGTTCGCGATCGAACTGCTACGAAATGATAGAACGACCTACTAATGATCAAATATTTTTTTTACATATCTGAGATTGTCTGAGTATAGGTCGTGCGTTATTTTTTATAACCTTAGGAGATAACGAGGCCACTATTCAGAATTCCTATTAAAAAAAAATTAACAAGAAGACGAAATATAGAAGATTTATTCAAGATGACTGTATTATTTTTTGCCCAAGACTCGACCCCACTACTACATATATACATATATATGTTCTATTCTACCTTGACGTATTATATTACCTACTATCAAAATACAAAACTAAAAGACCCTACGAAGCTGCTGACTGGCAGTTTGTTGTTAAAAGAATTTTATGTTTTTAATCGACAAACGAGAGTCACATCTTCCTGATGGTAGGTGGTCGCCGCCGGCCACAGTAACACGAAAGTCATCATTTGGTCGTCATCCAGTTCAATCAAGTGGAAAACGAGTAAACCTCTTTAATGTTAATTCAAATTCAAATCGTTTATTTCTTTGGAATTAAAAAGTCAAGAAACGAAAGTAAAAGGTTATAATATAAAATTCTCGTGTCACGATATTAGTGCCCATATTCCCTCAAAATGGTTTGACCGACTTTTATGAAATTCTATAAGCATATTCATTAGGTCTGAGAATTGGCTACTATCTACATATTTTTCATACTCCTACGTAATAAGGAGTTCTCATTTTTGTCACATATATATATATATATATTTAATTTTGGATATTTTTTTATTTATATAACGTGGCATTAAAAATAAATTCATCCTTAAATTTTCACCTTTCTATCACAAACTTCTATTTTTTATTAATAGTCATTTGAGTAATATTATCATAGAAATAATTTATATGACAAAACAACGTTTTCCGGGTCAGCTAGTAAATAATAAAAATAAGTTAAATGGCATTAAAAAAATATTTACAAAAAAAATAAATTAAAACAATGCCAAATTCAAATAACAATATTCACATGGTCAATAAAGTTAATTAAGAAAATTCTACTACATTTAATAAGATTAATAAAACGCACATTAATATAACTCAAAATATTTTTGTGTTCTCGCTCAGATTGGGGCCACATGACAAGGATCAGCATTGGAATCAAAGTCGGTACACCCAGAAAAAAGTCTATAAAGTCCATAAAAAACAGTCGAATTGAGAACTTCCCGTTTTTTGGTCAGTTAGTAATTAGTTAATTAAGATAATACAATTTTAAATGACAAATTCGTCACCTTTTTAATTTTTTCTTGAATTTCAGCTTTATGAAATAAGGCCTTCTTCTGTTAAAGAGCGATAGAGCCAGTACTCTAGGCCTGGGACGACCAAAAACAGGGCCTCTTGTCACGGAACCATCACGTAACGTTCATACTTGACGAGTTATTTTAATTGCCCATAGAAGGAGGCAAGCTCATTCACTTCAACGTGGAAACTTTAAAATTGAAGGCATCTGTTTGATTTGTGAATGAAATCGATACAACTCGACTTTAATGCTTTCAGATAAGGCGAGAGATTTGCGATTATGACGCGTCATATAACAGTGTTTCGTGTTGGGCAAGCGGTATAATCAGGTTCTTAAACAATCTGGGTTTTAGGAGGAGGATAACAATAATGTCCCTAGAATAAGCATTTATCTTCCATATTTTGCCTGCTTTATCCGGGTTTCAAGCCATATTCCCCTCGTTTCGCAAAATGCCAACTAAGTTACAGGTTGTAAATAATAATGCTTCTGACTACAATGCTAAAATTGATCAGACAAAATTGTGCTAGTTTGCCTAGTCAGTTGTACACCCGTAAAAGAAAGGATTTTCCCTTTGATTTAAACCATACTATAAGAATCTATACTGAATAAGCAGTACTAGGTTAGTTTGACTTGGCTGGCACTAACAATGCACATAGCCGAAATAATAGAAATTGACTTAATGTAGTGATTGTACACGAAGGTAAACTTCACGAACGCATAATTAAGTTTTGTTATAATCTCAAAAGCAAAAAATCTCGGCTTTTAGAATAATAATATTCCAATCTATATAATTTTAATAAAAACTACACATTCTGGGAATTTATCTGAAAGATGAATTCACTACCTCTTCGTCCTATTACCCAAGACAACAAAACAAGAACGGAAAACAGTAAAGGCATATCTTCTAATGCTCTAAAGAATTACGTCCTGACTGTCCGTCGATATATGGAATGCAAACCAATGCTCTGAAATAAAAAGAATAATAAAACAATATAATGGTCAGTACGGTTGGAGGATGCGGAGGCATGCGGGGTCAGGAGTCACCGTGAGTACCCTCACATGTCCCTAATTAGGCACCGATGCCCCTAACGACCTTCTACATTCTTACGTTATAATTGATTGAAGCTCCGCCTTCTCACACAGCTCTGATTCGTTTTAATGTTATTTTATTTTTTAGTTAACGAAGTAGCAAATGGGCGTAGCATCTATCTTTTTTTGTCGATATTAAATTTACTTGATGTAAAGGGGACTAAGTCGAGATTTAGAGGAAACTAAGTAGAGACTAAATGAAGACTAATTGACTAAATGGAGACTAAGTGATATCCTGGATATCCTGCACTACAAATAACATACACGAGATCAATCACTCATCTGTCACGTGCTTGCCTCAACCCTGAATCTCATTCAGGACAGGACTTTTAGACTGGGTCACTACCAATAAATTAAAGCTGTCTAAAAAGATGATACTGTTTTCTTTTATTATTTTCCCTCCTGCGAGTACTTCTGAGAGTTTCTCATAAAATTCTCGAAGAATCGAGTCTGTAATTCTTGGTCAGAGTAAACTTTGGCCTGTGTCCCTCACATAGAGTAGAACCGAGCTCAACAGTGGGACAGCTGTAGTTAGAAATAATGATGATGAAGAAACGAGAGGACTAATAAAAAGTATAGGAATAATAATATCACTGAAAGTTATTAAGTCTAAAATCAGTCCTGGTATCGAACCTAAGACAGACCTACAGCGCTGCGCACAAATCATAACCGAAGGTTACTTATGAATAAAAAATTAGATGCAGTAATGTTTAGAAATATAAGATTTCTAAGTTCTAACATGCCGCAGACATAGTTTTTCCTAATAAGCACTAAGGAAATTCAAAGGCACTAAAGCATTAACACAGTACGCAATTATAATGCTTTATAGGCACCTCGTCTGACATATAATATGGCTACATTTTCTAAGGATAACGCGTCAAATCCTTGAAACTATTTTGCCTTGTAAAGTATGTACGATTACGTAATTATTGTCGTAGTACTAAGGATATAAATAACTATTTCAGCAGGCAGTGTTTTCTCAGTTTAAAGTTCAAGACGGTATATTAGAAGTTAGCATTCAAGACGGAAATTTAGAAAATTTTGTTTTATGTACAATTTCAGTAAAAAGTGAAAAAGTTGTCATCTGACTTTCGATGTTTGTAGTAGGAAGGCTTTGGTATTTTAGACAATTTTGAGAGAGGTTTTGATCGCATGGCAGCGAGTGCCAAGTCCGATTAGCACCAATCAAATTGAACTAAAACGGCAGACCAATAGATAGATTACAGATGCGTATTGGTCAATGTCGTTATTTTTTGACGCAAGACTGCCACATGCTAGCTACAGTGAACGAATCCAGAAGCTCAAGGACTATGGACAAATTAAGTGGTAATATGCTCTGCCAAAAGTCTTACCATGCTTCAGTCCATACCACGTCTTATGGTAGGGCTGGTACCTCCTCGTCGTTAACTGAGGCCGAGGTCGCCTCTGACTAGAGCAGGCTGGCGTACAGCACAGCAAGTAGAACCTTTTGTCTCTGATCTTCTCCGCAGCCTTCAGCCTCTCCCGGGCCAGGCGTCCCGCACACCGGCGAGGCCCCGTGGCCTCAACCACCACTATAACCAGCACCACCACCGCACACCACCTCATGCTGTCTCGCAGCCACGAACGGTCATAGCTTGACGGCACTGATCAGCGATCGATCGGAAGTTCGAACGATACGATATCACCGACCATGCTTCGAAGCCAGCACACGTGCGCGCCGGCCGGCATCACCGCGTCGACTGCCTCCGGACATCTCTTAAGGCGTCGGGATGCTAAAAAAGCGCTTTCCACGTTCTCGTTACGAATTGACAATTACGTATCAAACTTGTTTCGTATGCCGATTTGCGCCCGAACCGTTAGCCGACCCGTATCGGCCTGGACGGCTAGCTAGCTATCGCTGATCGCTCTTAATTAATTAGCCGTGTCACTGATTGTTCGACAAGTTTCACTCATTCACGAACGTCTGTTCACAAAATGCGATACTGTATCTTCTATTCGTGTTTACTCACCAACGCCTCCGCAAACCTGGACCAATTAATCTGTGCCGTGGGCTATAAATTTCGTTTGCATACTAATAACTCACTTTCGTTGTACGGCTGGTCGAATTAAATCTAAACTTGAATTGGTAACTGAAATATAATTCAATTCATTTAAACCGTTTGAATGATTTATTCAATTTCCAAAATTATTAATTGAATTTAGATACGTGGGAGACTACGACCTACTATTTTTTGAAATATGTTGAATTTACAAAATTCCCTAAGTCATCAGCTATTCAAAGCACTTTGGTATACGAATAAAACATGACTTGATATTCCAACTCAATCTTAAATTAATTCACGTAGGCATTTTTACTTATACAGTCAAATATTTGGAAAATATCCAATGTTTTGAAAACGTGCCACTATAAAGATGAAAAGAAACGTCGAGAGAAAGAGATGCTAAAACTTTAACTTAGTATTAAAATCGTATATATTGTACGGTACGTTATGTTATTGATACTGATGGTAAGAGGCATAAAGTACCAAGACTAATGTATTTATGTCAAAGTCACCTGTCATTCTATTAAGAGTTTCTCGAAATTCGCATTTCATCCGCAGATATGATCCATGCATCGAAATAACAACCAAAAAACGATTTGAGCTTGTTGTTGATGTGATTTGATCTTGTTTTTGATGTGATTTGATCTTGTTTTTGATGTGATTTGAGCTTTTTGTTGATGTTATTTGATCTTGTTGTTGATGTGATTTGAGCTTGTTGTTGATGTGATTTGATCCTGTTGTTGATGTGATTTGAGCTTGTTGTTGATGTTATTTGAGCTTGTTGTTGATGTGATTTGAGCTTGTTGTTGATGTGATTTGAGCTTGTTGTTGATGTGATTTGAGCTTGTAGTTGATGTGATTTGAGCTTAAGCTATATTTAATTTTATCAACAGTAAACTACCATAACCAGTTGATAACCCTTGATCATGTTGATGAGAATTGATCAAACGCTCAAAATTGCGTCACAGGTTTCCGGAAGTGCAAACTTAGCGCTCACTGGCCAACACGCGTCCACTCATTAGGCCGCTGAATCTAAAGATGTTCTGATAACGATAAGACGTGGGTGGTCGTCACCATCACCTCTCACCATCACTTTTATCACGACATCGTAAGGACCAAATTTGCACTTACTTCCGGACATTCAAACGCCACTGGCTGATGCTCGCGAACTGAATGAAACCTGTTGCTGTTACATTTCATGGACTCGATAAGGAAGGTACATATTGAAAACAAGCTAATAATGTGGTATTTTTATAGGGTTAAGAATGTGTGGAGATGTAGTTTGCAATCAATGTCAACATTTATTTGGTCGTTTTTTATTATTTTTATCATTTCGGTTCGCACTCAAATAATTATTTACGATTAAAGAACTGCGAAAATAAAAACTTTTGTGTATACTTCAGTTAGTAAGGACTGAATTATGCAACAGTCGGCGTAATCAGAAATTTAATGAGTGACCACAATTGGCCTATAAAAATATAAGCTTTAATTATAGAGATCTATTGAGAAGAAATATATAAAATTTCATAACTGTATTGTTAAACGCTGAGGAGTTTCCTTGTCTGGAGCCAATCCTGTACGTAGTATCAGATCATGCTGCATATGTATTGTCATCAGTACTGAAGCAGTATGCAAGATTTCAGCTCCTTGAGAGAAAGTGGTTTTAATTAAGTTTAGAAAATTTGATCCATAACACCGAACAAAAAAATATACTAACATACTAATATACAAACATACACTGCAAGTTAAATAAAAACTTGTAAAACAAACCAGTGCTGTCGATTCCTGCGCTTCTAAGAGCACGCAAAGCAGGCATTAACATGGTCTGACGCTTTAGAAGCGGTAGTCCAACTGTTCACAGATGATGTATTTATGTTTGCTGCTATAACAACAGATACAAAAAACAAAATAAAATACATATTTAAGAGAGCAACAAATTTAATTCTTATTGTATGAGAAAACAAACGTGATTTTTCTGCTCAATATTGCTCAATATTCGCGACCAAATAGACGGTTGAAATATTCACAGAATATTTAGATATACATATTATATTCACATTAAATACCATCAAAGACTATGTTGCCACTTACCATCAGGTGGTTTCGAAGTCAAGCGCTAACTTATTGAATATAAAAAAATAAAAATATAAAAATATTTAAGCGGCTCCATGCAGACATGATTTTTTTGCCGTTGTAGATAATAGCACGAAACCATTCATGAGCGAGTCCGACTCCCACTTGGCAGGTTTTCTATATTAATATTATAAACAAGAAAGATTTGATTGTTTGTTTGTTTGAATTGAATAGGCTCCGCAACTACTGGACCGATTTAAAAAAATCATTTACCATTAGAATCCTACATTATCACCGATGAACATAGGCTATATTTAATATGAGAAAAAATAGGGAACCGCGTGAAAATTTCCACAATGTAACACAACGTGTGAAAAAAGTTAAAAAAAAATCCTTATATCGCGTACGCTGCGGATATGATTGACACCAGAGCAACGTGATGTACTACAGTTTTATGGAGGACATCAATATCTACAAACCGTGATAGTGTATGTCCAACTGTTACAGTTTTCTGGTAACTCATTTTTACGAAGCGAAACGAAGGCAGTTTTTAATTTCCTATATATAAATTCTGCAGAGTGAGGCAAAACCCATATTGCCAAAGGAGCGTTTATTTGTCCAAGGAGGCGTTTTATTTCACGCCTCTCTTTGTTTACCGCTGACCAACTTTCCGTTTGAAATGAGCTGTTTCGTGTTCCTTCTCTATAAACATAACCCAATTGTAATTTATATTTATAGTGACCATTACGTTTATAGTTTTTACATAAACGTCAGCGTTTAAAAATTTAATATTATAACCAAAGTCAAAAAGTCATGTAGGTATTAAAAATACATTTATGAACATCAACATTTTTTTATTCAACCACCATATCGGAATGGTGGTATATTGAGGAGAGGAAACGGCGAAAGAAACTCCTCAGCACCCTTTTCAATCAGTCAGAACTTATTATACATAAAATAAAAAGTATAACAAACAAGAATGTATATTATGAAGCTGCGAAGCTGGATGCGTTACATTTTCGACACACACACACACACATTTATATCGTATGTGATGAATATTATATTAATATATATTCACATGATGGATTCAAAATTTCAAAATTATGACGTTTTTAAAGTAATTATATGTTTTTAAATATGGTTTAAATATAAGGTGCTTATTATACGAAAGGCTAACGCGCACATACAATGAATGAGGGAATATCGTTATAAAATACAAAAGTCGTGTCGACATCAACTCTAAATTACACCAACAATTATACAATAAAAAAAACATATACTTTAATAGATAATCTCGCAAAATATATTGATATACATATCGCCCAACACCTTAGACGTCATCACCACTTTCGACCAGGTTGGATCGATGTCAGGCATTAACTTATTTTACGTGAAAAAAAAATGATTTTTCAACAAAACGTCGAATGAATGTTACTAAAGTTCGAGCCCGTTAGTCAAGGTGACGTGTGTTTGTGTATATGTTGGTAGGGATATATGTGTGTGTGTGTGTGTGTGGGAGCGGCAGTGTCTGACGGGGCGCAGCTCCCATGCTCGTCACCGCGATACCATCTCACATGTCACTAACTCTACTGGGAGCGGCTAATTCGAGACTTCGGCTAGCTACTAACTGGCGACAAAGTGCGAACTTGTCTGTTTTTATACTTATATCGTCGGGGTTACTAAAGATTTTACCAAACGGGTACTCACGATTTGTTTATTTTTAAAAGCTTTTTTATTTTGCACTGTACATTTGTCTATTAGTATATTTGTTTGTTATGGGTCAAATCTTGCTAGCTTACATCATACCCACTTTCTCTTACACTACTGAGCTAAAATTTTGCATGAACCTTCCTTCCTTATGGCAATGCATTTTTATGAAAAGTCTAATCTGATACTACAGGATTGGCTTCAGAGAAGGGAACTCCTCAACGGTTAACAGCACGGTTATGAAAATCTAGGTGTAGGTATCTATAACTTAGGTTGTGTGTTAACCCTTTTTACTAATACACAATATTATTGCAAGCAATGGTGTTCATGGACAGTTCAATACATCAGGACACTAACTGGCGTATTTACTCGTCACCAGTTTTTAAAATTGTTCCTTACAACAGATTTGTATCGATATTTCGTACTAAGACACAAATTCAGGAACAATAAACGACTCTTTGTGACAGTGACTTCCTATTGAAATAAAAAGATTTAAAATTAATAAAATTTTAATTAAATTAACCTTATTTTGTGTAATATTCTAATGATATACTTACTGTATATAGCATAATTGATTCACTAATATTATGATGAGATATAATTTGTGTCTTTTAGGTGAATAGGTTCAGAAGGTACTAGACAGATTTGAAAAAGTATTTTTGCGGTTATTTTCTTATATTTTTCCGGATGAGCATAGGCTATTGAAAATTTAACAAACATACTTATGAAATTTTCAACAATGACCCAAAAGCATGTTAAGAATAGCCATAGGAATAACATAATAAGTAAACATTTTGAAAACTGTTTAAATTTTTTGGAATATTACGAAAATTTGAAAAAAAAATAACTTACTTCATGTTTCCGGACTGTGTCAATTGATTTCGATAATTCTTTCGACGTACAAAAGGTAAGTATAAATTTAAAAGTTGTTACTCCTTCTGGCATAAACTATTGAATGGATTTCAATGAAGTTTGACACAGGGATAGATTGTGGTATGGAATAACATATAAGTTACGTTTTATCAACATACGACGCGAGCGAAGCCGCGGGCGGGTCCTAGTTAATAGTAGAGCAAAGTGATG
>DWJZ01001098.1:0-25546 GCA_018249125.1 Asbolis capucinus | reverse complement strand
AATGTTAAATTCACCCGTAGAGTGGCGGTAGGCGTGTTCGGTCATTCCGCTCTCGAGACTCGACGGCGCCAGACGTGCGCACTGACTTATAACCATACCGCGTGGATAATGGTGGACGACAATGGAAATTTTAATCAGTTTTCATCCACGACAATGGAAGTTCAATTCAGTTTTCGTTCACGACATATATGTTTGAGCATTATGTGTGTGTGTGTACCTGAAGCCGACGCTCATGAGTAGCTCGCGCCAGCCGCTAGCGCTGCCGGCCTTGTTCTCGATGCTCTTTTGCGTGGTGTACATAGCGTTCTTCTGGCCACGCACTATCCGCTGCAACGACTTCTCCACCAGGTGGAGGCACACTCGGAGCGCGTCTCTGAAATACATCACACTAGTTAACAAAGTATTCTTTATTACATCTGTACGTAGATATCTAGTAGTTTAAAATTTGTCTTCTAGTCAAGAGTGAATAGGCTTTTACTAATGTGCACTAGTTGCATTATTTTACCAACCATAAGTTGTTACCAAATGTTTTTAATAAATAGGAAAGGACAGGTTCACGATCCTCAGTAAAGATGGATAACGGAAGAGAAAGAGGGATGTGTATGAGTGTCGTTACCGGCACTTGTCAGGCGCAGCGAGCAGGTCGCAGAGCGCCTGCCCCATGAGTGCGACCTTATTGCTGAGCCGCACATTACCGCCGAGCAGCGCGAGCCCCGCCCAGTGCGCCGGGTGAGAGAAGTGCTTTGTGTGCCGCACCGTTTGCATCGCGTCACCGAGAGCCCTGCACACACATAACATATAATTAGTAAATTTATTTAATTCTTAACGCAATATAACAATCATAAATGATATAATGTGGGAGACTGGTGCCTAAGTCTTTTGACCTGAATTTCAGGTCAACAGGCTTCCACGCCTATTTACATTTAATTTAATTCAGTAAACATTATGGTTTATGAGTAGTATATGTAAGTGTGTGTACGCGAGCATGTGTCTAATGTGTGTATGCGTGTGATTGTGATAATGCTTGTATGATATTTGCGCGAACATAGAAGTTACATCTGTGTGTGCAATTGATTTTTGGCAAAGAAAAGATTGCTGTGCGAAGTGTAATGCTTGGGGAACGAAAGAGTGATTTTGAAAACTCAGATAGCGTAATTTAGGTTTGCTATGAAGTCATCGTATGATGGGTTCTATGATGTCACGACAGATCTCAACAAACCTAAACTGGGCGGATTTGCTTCAGGCAATTCAGGGTTTCTATAATATAAGGATATAAGAAACTGGTATGGCTATTTTTATTAAAGAGATTTATATTGGCAAAGATTCATTTAAAATCCAGAGATTTTAAAACTTATCTGACTTACTTGGCAACCCTGCTGCCTTGCAGGAGAGCCGAGTACAGAGCTCGGTACAGTATCTTGGTAGCGGTGTCCTGTGGCGCAGGCCACAGCGTGACCAGTATAGCCTGAGCCCCCGCCGCAAGCAGCGCGCGGCACAGCCGGGACACGCCATCGCCAGCCACCGTCACGGCCTCCGCGTCTTCAGACTCTTGAAGTGCGGCGCTGGACGGCGCGCACGATATTACCACCTGGAAATTGAAAATAAAGGGGTAAAAGAAAGACAAAACTGAGAGTTCTTACAACGAAGACAAGGTATTCGAGCTGCATTCCCAATGTGCATATTTTAAAAATAATGCATATACTTTAATAAACTTATTTTCGTATTTTTTTTCTAGGTTATAATTACCTACATTTTTATTACCTATATTCTCAGATTTATTTCGTAACATATACATTTTTCGTACCAATCGCGCCGTGATTTTCAAATTCATTATTTCAGCTGCAGTCAGCATAAACTCTGACGCGGGTGGGAGTTCTTCATTACTCTGTGGTAGTTCGGCATCTGGTGAAAAAAAACATTCAATTTGAAGAATTTAGAATTTTACATCTATGTCTTATTTATATTAAGAATATAGGTATATTACGTACTTTCTTCTTCATTTTCCGTAGAAGTGTCCGCGGCTCCGCTGTTGACGCTGGTGTTGAGGAGGCGCTTCGCTTGAGAATCAACCTACGAAGAAAAAAAAACATTTTGATTCATCTACGACACGGGTATTTAAACGTAAAAAAACTTTTAAAACCTCTAGCGATTTTTAATTTTACCACGTTAAACTCGACCATTTCTTACTTTTACCATTGTAAATATATATGAGGTGTATCCACAGAATAAGCCACTTACCACTTCTCCAGGACTGAGAACGATGGCCGGCGTTTTCCAGCAGATATGAGTGGCGAAGTGGATGCACTCCGCTTGCGGCAGTTGAGCCAACACCGCCTCCTTGGATGCCTGAACACCAATGCATTAAGAGTTATTAAACGTCTAGAATATTTTAAACTACAATTTATAATTTTTTTTTTCTTTAAAACCAGACTTTTAAAATGAGTCCTACTTTAAATGGCGAAGTAAAAATTACTTTGTAAAATGTCGTGTCGGGGGTTGATGTTGAGAATAATGATAATTTTAATATGCTGATTATTATAATATGCTTCGAATAATTACCAAATGATATAAAAACTGTATGAAACTATGTTTAATTACCAATGACAAAATGCTATAATCAAATAATAATTGAGTTGCAGGTCATAGTTGATTGACAGACAGGAGCTCTAGGATTGCTTAATACGTGATCGTATCTCTCTCAGGGAAAATGTTATTCAAAATCACCTAATTTTGTGTATTAATCTCATAAATTCCGTTACCTGATAGTCAGTGAGCGGCGTGACTCTAAGCATGTCAGCGACGAGCTCGGCCTCCTTGAGCTGCGCGTGGGCGGCCGCCCAGCGTGAGCCGCCGACTCTCGCGCCGCCCACCACCACGCACCGCATGCCCGCCTCGCCGCTGTTCCCGGTAGATGTCGCTGCGGTGCTTGTTGCGCCTGCATTGTTGTATGTAAAAAGTGTCACGGCTAAGTAACTCAGCTTATACTGTTTTGCATATATTATTGTGGTTAATATGAAAACCGTGATTTTGTTAATATTGTAGTGTTTAACTTTTATTCACGATCGCTTTTGTAAGCTCAATAAAAGAGGTTATATACCTTTAGCGTTATTTCAAATTAATACTTTACTTCTTTACTTTAGAAGTGACTCCAGACCATCAACTACATATAAAGTACACGTTAATCCGTTTAAATTTTGACGTAAAAGACGGACAAACATACAAAGACACACACTTTCACATTTATAATATTTATATGGAAATGGACTTTTCTATTGTGTTATTATCGAGAAATGTTTAAGGTATTATTAAATGCATTATTTTCAGTATTCTTTCCATAAACAGTAGGGTCGGCCCGAGAGGTATAAATATATATATATAATTAATCACCTACGTGCGGTCTCCGGGATCACCGATAGATTATTACTTTTATTTTGGAATCTATGGTATCAAATTAAAGTTCCATTGAATAAAATTGATATCGTTAAAAAACGTTGCGGTCCCTGAAACTTCAGGTAGGTGGTCAAAGGTTACCACCACCACATAAAACACACACCCAGTCACACACACGCAGAGAGACTCACCGTGTTCGTGCTGCGCGCGCGTCCGGCCGTGTCGTGTACGCAGCGGGCGCAGCGCGGGCGCGGCGAGCAGCGCGTACCGCTCGCACAGCGGCTCGGCGCCGTCCCCCGCCGCCCGCAGCGCGCCCCACGGACACGCGAACAGCGCGCCCTCCACTACTACCACCACCTCACGTCGCCCGCCGCAGCCGCGCCGACCGCCGCCGCGAGCACCGCCTTACAACGCAATACGTCACATTAGACAAATTATATGAGATAAAAAATGGGTGCGTGTACGCGCGTGAGAAGATACTTCTCTGGCATCATTAAAAATTTAATAGTAAATCAGATAATTGAATTTAAATTTATGATTTATTTTTATATTTCTTATTTTCTTGGAATGTTCACGTTTTATTTTGGTCAAAGAGTTTATTTATTATAGAAATGTTTATAATTTTCGAAATTAGATATTTATAAATAAAAAAAATTGAAAATTAATAATTCAATAATATGTAGTATAATTTCGAGACATAATGAGCGGTCTAGTGGACAACTTCAACATGTTAATTTTGTGTGACGGTTGCGCGCGCACCTTAAAATTTTATTCTCATCATGTTTCCATAACGCGCCTAAAATGGTATAACTTCAAAAAGGTTAAAACTTCAAAAAGGTAACCGACGCAAACAAACTGCGAATGAGTGACTATTAGTAGAAAATATCTTAATAGTGATTCCGTTCTTCGGAGGGCACATGCCGGTGGCTATCATTATACTCAGTATACATTCTTTTCAATTATGAATGAAAAAATCTAGAATAACTTGCACCGAAAATAGATAACAATCGTATAGCCGTGTCCGAAGTATTCGGTTGGCATAAAGGCTTCGGATACTTATTTCGATCCACAACCCTAACTGGAGACCTCCGCAATCACTATTACCTCAGTAGGAGGCCATTAATGAAACTTGGCAAATTTGAAAAAGAAAATATGTTCTAAAAAATTGCTTAAATAAACAAGTACTTTTATTGGTTATTAAAATGTTTATACATAATTTTAAGATCAATAGCAGCTGTATTCTTACACTGAAGACCTGAATATGAAAGATAAATGATAACAGAGAGAAGAGTGTAGTTCACCGTGTGTGTTGTTGCAGGAGGCGGGCAGCAGGTCGTCGAAGGGCGCGAGCAGCATCTGGTAGAGCGCGCCGAGACACGGCGGGCCCTGCCACGACGCCTGCTTCTTGCGCGGGGCCGCAACCGCGGGCGCACTCGATCTGATATACATTCCACTCACATATATACCTATCAAGTACTCACATATATACCTAGCAAAAAAAATGGTAAAGACATGCACACAAATATCCTCAGGTTTAAGGTTATGGTACGAAATTTCGTTGTATTTAAATAAGCCAATTAATATCTTTTTCATGGTAGATAACTCATGATATGTTAGAAATTCTATATAATATCTTTGAAAAATATCAATGGTCAGCGTGGGATTAAGACTAGCAGTAAAAAACACAAGTGGTTTAGTAATCCCTAATAAAAAATGCTTTCTAAATTTCAGCAAAAATAAAAATAATTTTACATTAACTGTCGTTTACTACAGTTGCTATTTTACAATAAATGATCTACCTGAGCGAACTATAAATGATAACAGAGAGAGATACAAAAGAAATATTAAGAAAAGTAAAGTCGCCCGCATAGAAAATATATAAAAGGCCACTGCCATCGTTTCTCATGTTTAAGCCAATACATAACTTAAAAACTTATAGAATTTATAGCACGAAATTAATATTTTTTATTTTTTTTCAATTTGTGAGTTACCTGGTGGAGCCCTGTAAGCTGGCGACGGAGCCCGCGACGGAACCGCCTACCGAGCCCACGCTGAACAACGAGCTCAGCGAGTAGTTTGAGGAGTTCAGCAGATGGTTGCGGGAGACCTGGAATAAGGAGCATTACAGATTAGATGTAGCATACAAATAATATTATTAGGCATGTGGTCAATTTAATTGTGATGCAATAATGCATATTTATAAATAACAACATCATATTTTCACCTTATTATTATCTATATGCATAAAGGAAAGTAGAAAATTTTGTCAGTTACATACAAATCAAGAACGACTTGGCCCAATTTATGGTCTTAGATTTATATTTTTTAGCAATATCAAAAACATTATTTAAATATTAAAAATATAATATTAAAACTAGCTGTTCCCAGCGCGCGTTGCTGCGCATCAACTTATAAACGCATTACACTTCAGAGTTTATCAAGGACAAACAAACAAACAGATATTGATTTACTTACTTTATATATAAATTCTTACTTTATATATAGATACAGGAATTTCGCTTTGTCAGGCAGCTATCAATAATTTGGTGTATTGACTTACCATTCTAGCTAGACCTGTGCTAGGCCTCTCGTCGGGCTCCCACTGGTCGTCGGTCTCACTGCGACCCTGGGCAGTTTTAATCCAAGACGACCATTCGCTGATACATCGCTCCAGTTTCCCGGGAACTAAAACATCGCCAATTGTATAGGAGCTTAGATACGTCATAATTGTTAAATTATTTAATAATAATAAATATTCTTTATTGTACAATAACAAATTACAAAATCCACAAATTTGGACACATAGTACAATATTGCACATATTACTGTGATCTCTTTCAGGCATATTTGCTGGGAAAAATAAAAAATAGCTAAAAAAGAAAGACACCTAATAATTATCGAGATCAAAACAAATCACCCGACACGAAAATAATAATCTTAAAAAACGGTCCAAGCCCCTTTACTAGAAAAGAGTTAATGATTTAGAAACGGCTGAAAAGGTTTTACCGAATCATACATACGAACACCGTTGGATTAACTTTTGTACACAAAAAACTAGATCCAAAACGGTTTATCTGTTTGGGAGTTACAATGCTTTTTTAACATTGCTCTATTCGCGCCTGGAATTAAAAACTATAAAATCCAACACTTACTGTACTTGGGTTGCAGGTCTTCGGGGCTGATATCCGGCAAGCTGTTGTCGCTATCTTCAGCTTGGTCGATCAGCGACACTTGGTGGAATCTCAATATGCCTACGACAAACATAACAATATTTTGATCATTTATTTACGGATTCAGGTCATCGCAATATGGGTAATGTAAGTCTGGAATTGGAACTGTACGTATTAGTACGTATTACTGAATAAGGATAAGTTTTGAGTAAATAATTAATTATGTGAATACTGAATGTCATGACGCGTTTATTAACCCAATACACAAGTGACAGTATATAGGGTTGGGAGCAGACTGGGGACAAAGCACTCCCACGTCTCGAGCGAATTCCACCGCTCAACATGATCGCGCACATTGCACTTGACACGTGTAACGTTTTTGTGTCCCTACAGGACTAAATTTACGTTAAGAGTTTTCTTATGAGGCTCAGTTATCTTCATTTTAACGAATTATAGGTCGTTGGAAACTTGGAAAAATCTTGCAATTGCATTCATCGCCGAAATCTTTAAAATTTGAAGTAAGAATTTGAAAAAAATATTTATGTATATTAAACAAACAAAATTATTACAGTTCCCAAGATCAAATATCTTGGTGTGCTGTTAAAGGCTTGGGAAGTACTATTTAACACTCGGATATTTATAATTTGTAGTAAAACCTTGGTTGACGATGAAATACCTAATAATTTCTCAAAAAAGTTTTGGGTAATCATTATTTTGAATATTTTTTGCTTTCATCACATGTTACCTTTATGAGGCTGCAGTAGCCAGGCATATAGTCTGCCGGCGGCCAGGCTGTAGTACAGCACGGGTGCCTTCTGTTTGTTGACTACCTCCAGTATGTGGTCCACAGTGGACGGCGTCCACTGCTCGGGACGCTCCTTGCCGTTGTCTTCGGTTAGATTTCTGCAAAGTTATCATTTAACAATTATTATTTTAATTAAAATAGCTATCCGTTTTTGTCGGTGGGTCGAGCGGTCAACAGAAATTCATAGCTTCAGCTTAATCAACGTTGATTGGGCTAAATGCAAGTCAGCATTCAATTGCAGTCTATATGAGTCAATATCAGCCAGCAGCGGTTAGTACATCAATTAGACTAGACCTAGAATCAGTCAGCCTCAGTTACCAGCGGTTGACACTAGTGACCAGCAGTTAGGAGCTATCATTGTCATCTAGCACCAGTCAATACCAGGCAGTGCCAGTTAGTACTAGTTGTAGCAATTAATATCAGTCGGTCAGTTAATGCGTCAGCATTAATCTGTAGTAGTCAGTAAGAGACGTTACCTTTGAGTGACGGCGGTGTGCAGCTCTAAGTTGGCCTGGCTCAGCGGGCTGGCGGGCTTGTCCGCGGCGTCGAGCGCGCGGCACCGCCCGCGCTCCGCCACCACCAGCGCCTCGGGATGACGGCCCAACTCTATATACAGAATATGATTAAACTAGTTTTGTACCTAAGTTGTTTTTCAAGTTACTTGATGAGGTTATTAAAAAAAAAGTTTGAATATAACATTAAACGGAAAAGAAATTGAAAAATAAGAATGCAGAGAACAGGACAAGTGTCCTGTACTGACCAACAAGCACCCGCTGCAGCGCATGGTGCGTGGAGGTATATAGCGCAGCCAGCGCGCGGTCGCGGTGCCGCTCGTGCGCGTCGAGCGCCGCCAACGCCGCGGCCAACTGCTCCCTCGCTTCTTCCAGCTCGCCAGACGCCCACAGCGAGAACCCAAGCCGATGCCGGACACGTGCCTGACAAACATTTTTACTGCGTCACACTAAATCACAGGTTATTTTGAAATCGTTTTTGCCAGCGATTTCAGCTACGTCATGTGTTCGAAATTCATAATTAGTATAAGAAAATATTATTGTATATTTTATAGAACTGGCATAATACAGTCTGTTCTATATTTCAATATTTATTCTTTTGTTTTCCCGCCTTATAAGTACGTTATTTTTCATTAGTACACGTACTGTCCAACTCGACTTGTTTTTATTTCTAAAATATATCTGCCCTGTACGAGTACATCATGTGATGATAAAAAGTGGTTACCCAGACTATAATTCAAATTTAATGTAATGCTAAGCGCATGAAGGAAATTCAAACATGTACCGATATCAAGTTTCATGTGTAAGTCTGACAAAAATAAACAATAAATTTAATAAATATATTTAAAATGTATGTATCTGCGTATAAATTAGTTTAAAAACATATGTTATGGGTAAAATGTTGCCTGTAAAATTATCAATCGTGCCACAATGATATTCTGACACCATCATGCTGTTCTCTGCCCCATAGCATTCACAGTATTTACAAATATTCTTGTAGGACAGCGTAACCTACTGTCAAAACGTTTTTGTGCCGTCCGAAGACTTACGGAATAAGATGATGAAGAAAGGAGGAAGGAGTAAGAAAATGTGAAGTACCTCTTCATCAGCATCAGCCAGTCCTTCCGTAGCGGCCAGCGCTTGCCTCAGGTAGGAGACAGCACTACCGCACGCGCCCATCGCGAGGTGCGCACGCCCCAGGTCCGCCAACGCGTTCGCGCGCCCTCGAATATCACCTGTTCACATTATATATAATCTTAGTTCTTACCTGTGGTTTCGTAATGGAATTTCTAAAATTTTTACTGTGACTTCTGTGTAGTAAGATAGCAGGACAGGGCTTAAACATTCACTGTCAAGCAAATTGTGAGAGGAATACGTCGGTTTAATCTTTCAAAAACTTAATACAAAATCTTGTAACTTTTATCATAATATTTATAGTGCAACGTATTTTGTACTCGTACGTTGAAACTTATACAACCCTTTTTTACTGGATTCATTCGTTAAAGTACTAACAAGCAAGCATCTAAAGTTGAGATTAGCCGTATGTGTTTTTATAGTGTATGTTACCGGCGGCGGTGGCATGACGCAGGCGGGACTCGTGCCAACGCGCAGCCTCCGCATGCGCGCCCATTGCGGCGTGCGCGGCGCCCAGCCCGCCGCATGCACGAGCCTATCAACAATATTTCACAATTATTTATACATTAAATGGTACCCACTCAAATTATGCGTGCTCACAGGCTGGTGCTGAACCGAAAAGATATGGTTGCTATGACTACTCCCTAATTAAATAATAGTGTGATCTATAATAACATTGATTAACGGAGGGTAGTTCGAAACTGTTGCCTTGTTTGACAAGATGACTGAGTCAGTAGAGTCAGTACTACTCTCCAGTTATTTTTAAAAACATTTCATTTTTACGAATTCTGCGTAGGGCACGGGGTGGAGATTTTTAGTTGTACTTGTGAACTCTACTGCGGGTATTGGCGAGCCACATTCCCATATTTTGTCATAATCCATAATTATAAACTAACCCTACTTTTGCCTTTTTAGAATCTAAAAGGAACACCTCTTACATTCATTTGTAGGTTTGTATATTTATTTTCTTTGTTAACCTACATACAAGGAAAAAGTAATTAATGAGAGGTTGTTGGAGCATAGTGAAAGACAAGTGGTAAGCAGAGTTAGTCGAAGGTTGTCTACCTGAAGATGCGTGAGCCCCAGCCGGTGCGCAAGCTCGAGCTCGGCGCGGTGATGGCGCACGGCAGCAGCGTGGTCCCCCAACGCGTGCTGCGCCACGCCTAGCGAGTGGCACGCCTCTGACTCCATTATCTGATTGCTCAGTTCCCTGGGTACAAACACCATGTAAGCATTAATGGATTTTAGGTTTTGAACCTCAGAAAAGTTTTAAGAGTCTCTTAGGATAAGATTGATAAAGTGTGATCTCAGGAGTCAATCCTACAAACTCAAATGTTGAATGGGTCATGGCACGCATACACCTATCGGTTTGTATGTACAAAACAGAGGCAAAAACCAACAAGGTTCCCCTTGTAACTACAACAGGATCTGTTTAGATAAGTTTTCACTTATTCGATTAAAACAGTCAGCAGTTTTACTTTCAATAGAAAACACCAGATAACTAGGAGAATCTTACACTTCTGCTCACACTGTTGTAAGCTACATATTTGGAGTAGTCCAAAGACGTGAGAGAATCACGTATTTGTGTTGTTGCTATCCCTATAAGATCTGCTGTAACTCACTTAGCGATGCTCTTCTGGTGCTCCAGGCAAGAGACGGCCTGCTCAAGGTTGTTGAGTGCGATGTGCAATGCCCCCAGCTCACCATACGCCTGGGCCTTAGCCTCGGCCACGCCCAGCTCGTGCGAGACCACCAGCCGCTTCTCCAGGCACACCAGGGCTTGTTGGAGGTTTCCGACGGACCTGTCAAGTTTGGAGCGCATTTATTATATTATACATATACAAACTTTTCTATCTAAGATGTTCTAACATATGATAATTAATGGGAATTTGTAATGATTATAAGATTTCTTACTTGTGACTGAGCCCCAGTCCACGGTAGGCACGCTCCTGCTCTCGTGCGTTGTCGAGCCGCAGCGCCGCGGCGAGGTGCTGCTCGTGGTACTTGGCGGCCTCATCAGGGTCGCCCAGGGCGTCGTAGCAGTCGCCGAGGGAGCCGAGTGCGCGGGCCTTCTCCAGCTGACACGTCGGCGTGTTTACTCGCTCTAGGATCGCTAGTTGCTGGGGGTGATGAAGAGGTCTTTGTATTCTGACGTTAAGCTTAGTAAATTTAAAACAACGCCTAACAATGTCTACATAACACTTAAGTTTGCGCATCTAAAGCAAACTGTTTCTGGCAAAACACCGCGCTCCCTCACCTCTCTTACCTCTGCACTTTGACTGAGTCTTTTTGTATGGTATAGATTGTAGCATATTGTAATAGTAGGTAAGCAGGAACCTAATACTCAGTAAGAATATAATAGCACAACTTATCACAGAACAGATTTGATTTATAAAGCTCAAACAGTTTATTTTAGACGTATCGCGAAAAACATGTAAAAGAAGCCAACGAAAACGTGTAAACGAAAAAAAACAGGAGAAGCTAACCTGCTCCAAATACCCAATGGCATCTTCATAGTGGCCCATATTGAGCTTAGCGATGCCTAAGTTACCGTAGGCCTGCGCCTCCAACGCGCAGTCTTGCAGTTCCTGGGCTCTTTCCAGTTGCTCCTAAAAATATATAATAATAGTTCAAACGAACTAGAAAAACAAGTTTCAATGGGTGATATGAAGAGAACTAATTAAGACGAAACGAATGAGCCCAATACACGACGGGTTTTCTTGTAGCTATCCGAAGGTTCCCAATCCACCTTCCAGTTCCATCATTAGATCAGCTCTGTGGTTATACATAAAGAGACATACATGTGGACATACACAGAATTACACGTAAATATTAAGTTTCATGCAGATACAATAATTTGAATATAAGTCGAGCGATAAAATACAGAGTTATTAATTAAATCAAAGCCCATACCCGGTAGCACCTAGCGGCGTGTGAGTAGTGTCCCAGCGCCATGTGCACGGCGCCCAGGTGGGAGTGCGCGCGCGCCTCTCCCGCCGCGTCGCCCGCCTCTTGACGGAGGGTTAATTCCTGTAGGAGGATGATTCGGCTTAAGGATAATTGGGTTTTATAAGATTTATAGAGATGACGATATATTTTAGTAATCGACTTCAAAAAAAGGTGGAGGTTTTCAATTCCTATGTATTTCTTTATTACTTTTGAAGTTACTTCAGAACTTTTTACTGAGAGGACCAATTTTAATATTTTTTTTTTTTATTCTAAAGCTAGTGCCTGACATGTCCCATTTTATTTGACATCTGACGATTTATTTATTCTTTTAATATTTTTGTTTTTTTCTTTATCTCATAACTTTTTACTGGATGTATCGATTTAGGCGATTCTTTTTTTTTAATCTAGTACTGGTCGCCTAATTCCATGTAATTTTGAGCGTCATGTGAGAATAGTTTTTCAGTTATCCTTAAAAATGCGTATCTGATTGGCTACGACTACGTCGTCAATGATTTTTTCATTTTATTACTTCTTGAAGTCATTTGAAGTTGATTTTGTTTAAAATGATAAAAATATAAAAGATTATTGCGATAAAGCTATTATAGTTTAGCTTATCGCTTCACATGGAATACGCCGAAAAGATGTAGTCAAAACGCCAATAACAAATAAAATAACCAACCACGTCGGTCTTCCCGCCCACGTTGATGTAGGAGCCTTCAAGAGAAGAGTGAATATCCCCGCAACATCTTAGACATCATCGCCGCTTACCATCAGGTGGGATCGATGTCAAGCATTAACTTATTCTAGGTAAAAAAATCTACATCCACACCTTCTACTGCCAAACAATACCTGAGTGTGATGTCCCAAAGCCGCGTCGAGTCTCCTCTGTAGTCTTCTGGCCAGGCCGAGGGCGCCGCACGCCGCCGCTTCTAACGATCTGTCTCGAGCCTGCATAAGATATAAATTACGTACTTGCAAATCCATGCTTCATCTTCCGATCTCTTTAATACTTTGGATTAAAATTTATGGCTCACTATATTACATTCTCCTCTGCAGACTGGTGGCACTTCTACCGCGATACAAAATATGATAATAAAAGTGTAACGGATCATGGCAGATATTTGACAGAAATTAATAGTTGATGTACTCGTAACATAACGAGGGTTTCTAAAATTTTTAGATGTTTTAAAAAAGCTTTATCGATTTGGAAAAGGTTTAGACTGACATCTTAAAGAAATTATGGTAATATTCAGGGTTTTCTTTATGTTTATCATTTCGCAGATGAAAAATGGTACCTTTAACACAAAAATCTGGGCCGTCTTCTATTATGGAATATATATGAACCTTAACAAGTCAAGAAAATGTCACCTGTCTCGCAAATCCAAGTTGCCGTTGATACATCTTTACTGCTTCCTCCACATCACCCATCTTGATGAGCACGTCACCAATATTCCCCAGAGCTCGGAACTTGCCCTGCAGGTGCTGCGTCATGTGGGCGATCGCCAGAAAGTACTTCTGGCACTCCAGCGCAGTCTCCAGGTTGCCAAGAGCGAGGTGCGCGAGACCAAGGTTGCAGTATGCTCGACCCATATTCATCTTGTCTTGGAGGTCCTTCGCCAAGGATAAGTCTTGGTCGTAGTATCTGGAATTAAAAAGATTTTTTGTCAATAACGAAACATGCTACATTTTAAATACATAAATGTCATTAATATAGTTAGAATCCAAAGTGACAAATATCATGAGATATTTCGAGTTATAAGCCAAAAAAATCAATTCTACGGATGCTATTGAAAACCGTGACAATCTAGCGACATATACAGAACAAACGATGTCAAAGGATTAATTACATCGGGCAGCGGACAATAAAATGAGTCTTACCTAACAGCTTCCCGATAGTTGCCCAAACAGTAATGCGCGTAGCCCAGAAAGTGGCAAGCCTTAGCCTCGGCGGTGACGTCACCGAGCTCCTGCGACAGCATCAGGTGCTGCTCGTAGTAGGGCACGGCCTGAGCGAACTCTCCCCGAGATGATAGGCAGTTGCCCAGGTTGAGGAGTGCACATGCTTCACCCGCTGCGTCTTTTAATTCACGGGCTATGCCTGTTACCGAAATAAAACGTTGGGCATTAACATATAATACAGAAAAGTGGTTGTCTCTGGCATGTCAAATATTATGACTTGGAGTTCATCAGTACAAGCACCATCAGTAAATGTATCAGTAGTAGTGGTCTTTGCGGCAATTTGTGTCAGCTAGTGTACTTCTTTACGTGCTTGTGTAATGCTGTATAACTGTATAATATTGACCAGTGTAGCTGTCTACCACCCTTTTTAGAGGTTCCTTTACTCAAGTTGAAAATCATAAAGAACTATTTTTTAAATAAAATTTTCGTACCTTTGTAACTAGTAACTTTCGAAGTCCAACTATACCCAACTTACCCAAATGCGCTCTATAGTGAAACAGGGCCATATCATGCGCGCCCAGCGCCTGGTAGGCCACAGCGAGGTTGCCATGTGTCGAGGCCTCCGAGCTCCTGTCGTGGACTTCCTTGGAGATTGTCAGTTCCTGCTTATGGTACTTGATGGCTTGTTCGTAGAACCCCGCTGCCGAGTACGCGTTACCGATGTTGCCGTATGCTCGACCCATGCCAGCTTTATCCTGCCAAGGGTTTTTGTATATTCATTTGTAATTCTTCACTAATCCGCATAGGGCCAGCGTGGTAGAGTATACTCTGGATATCCTTCGTATAAGGAGAAACCCGTGCTCAGTAGTATGCCATCAATGGGTAACCCAATAAATGGATAACTTTGTACATTTCATTAAGAATATTCCGTGGACGGAGAGGAGTACGAAATATAGCAGAGTTGCCGCACTCGGGTTTCTTAAACCGCTACTTAGTAGGTACGTAACCTTTACACAAAATCTGTACTAAGGAGCTATTAAAGTAATAATTAACGACTCGAGTGTAACAGTTAGGTTTATATGGAGAAATAAAGGAGAAAGTTAGTACCTCATTCAATAATTCATCGAAGGACAACAAAAAATTTAATAAATAAAACCATTACGCACACTATCATGATATATTTGGCCGACACTTGCTTGTTTATTAAAAAATATTTCTATGCCGTATTAAATTAAGGTTGAAATTCAATCGCAGACATGGTCTCTAGTACAATTAAATATAATTAAAAAAGCTTATTGCAGTTCATTTCCCTAATTAAAATACTAAGGTATTTCTTTCTGACCTTCAGATGCGAGAACTACTCTCAATTACTTTAATGATCGTAATGAGTTTTTGATGCGTGTAAATAACTTACGATAAGTACAGACTTTATACTACAAAAAAGTGTATCTAGTATGTAAGGAATTAACTACCAACAGAAATGTCAGAAGTTTCTAGATTGTCCCTCAATCTTAATCTTGTGTTCATGCTCCTTTCTTCCCATTCTTCTTCTTACCCGTCCTGAAGCGGTACGTTGTTGGTATACATATATGGGGTAAATTGCTGCCGTTATTGATTTCGGTCGCTTCAGCAGTGTACTGCTTCCCTTGTTTCTGGCTCTTCCCTGCGTGTGCGGCTCTATTACTTCCTCTATGACAGGCAACGCGTTAGTAACATCTGAGTCTGATGTTGCTAATGTCTACTGATCATTTACCATGGCAGGGCGTATTTACAGGGAGTTGATTGATCACTTACCATCATGTGACCCGTCTGCTTGTTTCTCTGCTTGCATTAAAAAAAATGTTAGTGCTAAAACCCTGGTATCTGCTTCATCTTTTCTCTCACAGAAAATTGACGTTTACCTGCAACTGTCTGGCGATGGACAGATGAGCCTGATGCAGTTTTAGCGCTGCGTCGTGCTCGCCCAGCAGTTGATACACGATGCCCAGGTTAGAACATGCACGACCCTCGCCCACCTGGAAAGACGACCAGAGCAAAGATGTTAAATGCTGAAAAACCTATTTAGCTTAATACCAAATTAAATATTCATTGTTCGTACTCTTAGGGGATACAACTGCTAATAAATAGATAGCTATATTATTATAATCCAGTAGGAACTGGGAGAGCTGCTGCCGTTATATTTAGACACAATTATGTTACCTTATCTCTTGCTGCTAAAGCCACGTCCAGCTGCCTTTCATGCCACTTCTTTGCTTGTGCGTAGTCACCAGCGCACCTAATAACAATTATTTAATTATATTAACATATACATATATAGTAACAATAGTTCAATGAAGAAGAAAGAAGAAGTATAAATTCTCACCGTGCAGCGTGACCTAGCCCAGCGTATGCCCGAGCTTCAATAGCTCTATCACCCAAGTTCTGGGCGATCCTCAGCACGTTCTCGTGGTAAGCTATGGCTTGGGAGAAGTTCCGTCGGTAATGATACGAGGAACCCAGGTTCGAGTAAGCTCTCGCTTCTTCCACCTAAAATATGAGACGTTATTTCAAGTTAATTATGAATTAATTGTTGAATTACCTTTCATGTCGTTTACAGGTATAATTATTGTATTACAAGATGTATCACTGGGCTACTTAGAATCTTTAATGGTTTCCTAATTCGCTCCTTAGTTCAGAACCTGTATACAAATTCTACATTCTAGCGGATTAAGTAGCAATAAACGACTCTCAGTGCGGCAGTTAAGTATTATATTGTTGTGTATTAATAATGCACTTTATGTTTATTGGTGATTATTAAGGTGATAATGGAAGTAGAACAATAAATTTAATTTGGAGAATTTAATGAAATTAAAATAATAATTATTGGTGAATAGTTGGTTATGTGTCAAATATTTTAAACCGGCTTGATGTACGAATATGGGCCGGCGTTACTGACGGCGTGGCATGGCATGGCACGGCAGGTTATGCTGCGGCATGACACGGCGTTCTGTGGCATTTCACGGCAGGCTGTGGCATTACGCGGCATGCCGTGTCATCTTGCTAAAAGCCCAGCCACTCTGGCATTAGTTAACAGTTATGCTATGCGTGGATTCGAAGTTGGTTATGTCGATATGGTTGACTGGGATTTTGAATTAATAGCACTTCTAGATGAAGAAAGACAAGTACGAACTGCTAATTTGATGAATGACAATTCTGGGTGCATAAATTAAAGAGAATAAGATTTACAAGTGGTGAATTCAGCAACCTGTTTAATGATTTCAGATACTATATGCGAAGATTCTATGATTATTACAGAATGATATAAATAAAATAGTATTAATAAAAGTTAAATGATTTGCTAAAATTGTATTTAAAGAAAACCAAAACTAATTTTCGATCGCTTGTACCTGTTACAGAGAAAATGTCAGTATGTTTAAGGTAAGTGCCGTGGCATCAAAAGGCATGACACGTCATGCTGCATCATTCCGCGGCGTGTCGGGCCATGCCATAGCATCTCGCGGCACGTTGCGTCATTTTCGCAGTATCGAAATAAAGTAACATTAATTCTAAACTTATTGAAATAACATTCAAAATAACTTGATAAGTTATAAAATCTTTTGCTATAACACGCCGTGCTGTGCCGCTAGTAGGCGTCGGCTCTTAGTGGTGAAAACTTGGCAGTTTAGTTTTATTTCTAATTACCCAAGGTTATTTCTGCAACCATATTTACTCTGTGACGAGTAATCGTCGGTATAATGTGTAGCATTTAATCACACATTTCGCTTTACCTGGTGCACATTGCATTATGATATACACACTTTTTTGCCCAAAGTTTAACGCACCCGAGTCTAGGTTTACGCCTCCTGTTGATAATTACACCTGCTTTTTCACTTTTTCACTCAAAGTAACGAGCCGAGCACGGCCGATTAGCGGCAGCAATAAGGTATCCTGCCGAGATGCTATAACTCATGTAGATACTAGGAATTTAAGTTAATTCTACTTTGGCATCCAGCAAAGGTTTTTTTTTAAATATCTGGGTTGAAAGGCGATACGCAATACAGCCGATCAGTGCGATTTATTTTAATAGTTTGTGCTTGCGTGTGTTGTTGAATTGCTTGTTATAATTGTTAGTGCTGATTTTAAAAGAGTTAAAACAAAAGTTATTGAAGAGGCAATAAGATTGTGCAAATTTTTGACATACAAGTTTAACCATTTGAGGCGATGGCTTTTTAATTAATACCCTCTTTCAAAGCCTTAACCCATTATACACACGAAGGTTAGTTAATTCCAGGTCCTCCGTTTCAAGCTGTTAATCAATCAATCTCCGTTATACGTCTCCGTGTACTTATAAAATACTATTCTTAATTTGCAAATAGAAGGCTAATGACTTTGAACAAATAATTTCAAAGATATTTTGAATTTAGAACACTATAGAGATTTAAAAGTAAGAATTTACCAAGATTTTAAATTTATGAAAAACAAAAAGTCATACCTGGTCCCCCAGCCGCCTGGCCAATCTCAAATGCTGCGTGTGACAGTCCACAGCGGAATCAAACTCCCCCATAGCGAGGTAGACAGCACCCACGTTTCCAATTTCCCGTGCTTCCTGTAGCCTGTCTCCCATCTGCTTCACCAGCTGCACACACTGCTTGTGGCTGGCCAGCGCGTTCGGGTAATCCCCGATGGCTGTGTACACGTGCCCTAGTGACGTAAGCGCTGCTGCCGCTGCCTGTGTGTCCTGAGAATAAAGTTTTTAAATTCATTTAGTCTATTAATTTAGTTTTTCGTTGAAATATTGAATGTATTCGTTCATTTTTGTTTTGTTCAGGTTCCACTATGCCATTTTTTTTATTATTAATCGACTTCAAAAACGGAGGGGATTGTTTTTTAATTTTTTTTTGTGTGTGTACTGATTTCGGCAGTTATTTTTATATTTGAGAGCTGGAACTTTTCATGTGGTCCCATTTAACAAAATAAACTTCCCATCAGCGTCGCTCATAGAAATTTCTAACATAAATTTCATGTTAATCGTCTTTATTATCACATTTAACTCAGCTTGGAATTATCAACCATCATCGAGTCATCATCACACCTACGTACTTATATGTCATTATCACTAATAGTTAGTGTTTAATCAATTTATTTCAAAATATCGTAGTTTTATTATCATGAACCAAAAGCGTTCTTAGGGCGTGAAATACATCTTACAAAATGGTACCATCGACATATCGGTGTGTAAATAAGAGCACAAAATACCTACCTTCAAATTTTAAAAAGCTTTTTAAAGACAAATGATTATAATATACATACAATGTTTCTACAAATGTCTCCGTCGCAGAGGTATCTGTACTTGAAGATAGAGGGGTATACGGCAAACAAAAAGAAACAAACATTAGAATGCGGCGAATCCTTTTCACCGAGGAAGTGGAAGGTAAAGGAAAAAATATCCGACGACAGACCGCCAATAGGCCCTTTGTCTCGAAAGAAATGGGTAGGGACGAGCCAAAATATACAAAGTTGTCGATAGATTTGCTACAAGATAAACAAAATAATATATTGGTTGGTTTTACATGATGTTACCTATTTCTTCTACATGTGTCTTTGTCAGCTTATTACTGAATTAATCGATAACGATTTCGAATATAAGAAATAAGGAAACCGAACGATACCATAATTTTGCAAAATAACTTAATGACGTAGTTAACACATGTTACCATGAAGTAATGGCACCTAAGTTAATTTACTATCACACAACATCAAATACATTTTAACACGCCAAGTCGGCATGTAAATAAAAAAATATAAACCAACATTGTTGCAAGAACGAAACAATTTTTAATTTGAATGCATCCACAATTCCGATTAGTTATAAACTGTATCGATAGCCCGGGAATCGACATGGAGACAGGTTTAAGGGACCACACTAAAGTTAAGTCGATCCGACAATCTAGCTAATTAAGTATGTGCAACATGATACGATAACGTGGTGATTTACATATTGACTTGGTCCCTTTTGAACATTTACCAGTTTAAAGGAGCACGGATCTAGTCGTATCTTCTTACGAGTTCAGTCTGTGTGCGGCAGAGAGCATATTAAAATAAAAAAGTACCGGCTTTAAATTAAGGGCTCAGTACTGTACAGGCTCTTCTCATGACTGAGGAGGACATACTCTACCACGGTGTTCCAGTACAGGTTGGTGGAGTATTACTAAGGAAAGTATGTTAGGGATAAAATTTATTGTATGCCCCATTTCTTGCTATGGTCTGAGTGTTAAAAAGAATTTTAGACTCAATCAAGGAGCTGATAGAGAAGGTCGTACATGTAGTAACTAAAGTAATACTAAATCTATGGAGAGGGTTTATCTAGGGTTGCCAACGATACAGTTTCAACAGTATTATACTATTATTTATTATGGTTTTTTATTGTTGAATAACAAAGTGTACAAAATACTGTTTTCAGCATAATTTTAATTATTTCCTACATAAATACATATAGCCTTTAAATCATCGATATGTTGGGAAGAAAAACTAAAAAGTATATCTTTAAAATGTACAAAAATTACAAGATCGTAAATTTTTACGAATTTGTACCGAGTATAGATCTATCATATCAAATTTCGGAAACTAAGGACTCCAGTTTTACTACGTAACTCTAAAAAAGTTAAAATTTAGGTAGCTAAGGTAGGTATACACCTACGGGAATACGACAACCCATTTAAATAATATTAAACTTAAATATCAAAACAATTTTGTCGGCTTTTGCTACGAGAATGCTTGCGTAAAGCAAAGCGCAGTCTTTGACTTAGCGACTTAAACGAATAATACTTTGAATGAGGCGCACGTTTATCAATCACCATTATATTTCCTTTTGTACGCTCGTTTGTACTGTACATTACAGTGGACTATGCAGAAACTACTATCAAGTATCTTTGTTTCTTTTTGTCGGACGTCAGTCCCGTTGTGTATCACTTTATGCCGCATCTACACGCTTGTCACACTACTTGTCGCAAACTCAAAAACTATAGGCGTTGCACAGTGTAGGAATTGCGTAATCTGGCGGTACTTAATTATTATTTTCATATAACGACGTTTTTTGACAGGCATTATTATATCGTAATAGAAACTGTCCTAGTTTCACTTCGCAAGAACCAATTACTAAAGTAGTTATTGTAACATAACTGTAACAGTTAGATATTTGGTTTCATGGACTAATTTGTAGATATTGATGTCCTCTAGAGAACTGTAGCACATCATTTTCCTCTATTCTCAATAATTTCCACATCGTACACGATGTAAGATGTTTTTGGTATTTTTTTCACACGTTGGGTTTCATTATCGAAGTTTTCATCCAATCCCTTAACGGTTTTGAAAATATTGTATAGCGTATGTTCATCAAGGACGATGTAGGATTCTAATACTAAAAGAAGTTTTCAAATCAGTTCCATCATTTCGAAGCCTTTTCTACTCAAACAAAGAAACAAACAATCAAATCTTTCCTTTTTATAATATTTACTAGTACAGACAAACCAAATTCTATCACGTTTAGAATTGTGAAGGTTTGTGGATGCTTGGCGAGCGTATGGATTCGGCATTAAAAGAGGGTTCTCTACTTGGAATTCTACAAATAATTGAAAGAGTCGTGCTCTCAGGCTCGTTTGTGGTCTCTCCAAATACGATCATGAACTGTCGCCAATCAGACGCTACAGTAAAAATTTACGACACCATTTATAAGTGTATCCGTATAAAATGTTGAATGTATACAATTAAAGCATAGAAAGAAAAAATAATGAACTGCGATCGGCTGGTAAATAATACAGGTAATTTAAAAAATATATTAGCTTACAAAACATTTAAAAAACCGAAATAATAACTTACGGTGCTTAAGTCTTTTTTGGCATTGATGCTAGCAAAACCATTAAAAATAATGTGCAACCAACTCCATTGATTATTAGGAATAATTCAAAAATGTGTAATCAGATGTGAGTCTAATTTAAATGGAACCACATAACACCAGCTTTCGAATATAAGAAGGACAATCAAAATCGGTACACTCAATTAAAAATTACGCGGTATCAAATAAAAAAATAAGAATTTAAAACCCATTCCATTTTTGAAGATATTTCATCTCTTTATTCATGTATTTGTGGCATATTCTAACAATATATATCCGCAAAAAACTCGAAATCTTAAATAAAGAATCCCGTCCTTATCGAAGTGAAGCGAGGGTAGTTACAAATCGAAAACATTATTATAATATAACCTCTAATTTTAAGATAACATTTCTTATTTTATAAATTATGTTAAAAATGCTTCTAATAAATATTTCTGCAGCTGTCATTAAAATGAGATTAGAAGTTTTTGTGTCCCAGCATAATGAATAGTTGCGAACAGAATTTTTGCTTTAGTAATGATATCTTGTAAGTCGAGCTAAAAGTATGAAAAAAAAACTATGTTTTGATTTATGTACTATGTGGTAGCTACTCGTCGTGTTTTTTGCATTCTTCAACAGGATGTAAGATTAGTGAACGAGTTGAAACTTTTAATTGCTTCTTATCTGTCTACGCATTCATATATCTTTGTTTTTTGATAGATATTGTGTTTATTTTATTATTTGGAAATTATTAACATTTTAATTGCAAATTTTTAATATTTCTGTTTTTCAATGTAATCTTATTCCTTTTTCATTAATTTTTATAAACAATGTTGCCAAAGCCATTAATTTCCGTCTGTAATTTTGACATTAAACTAGACATGGTATTTTATTATAAATCATTAATGTATAAATGTTTACCTTGTAAGTGCAACGTTATAAATAAATAAAAATATACTATGTCGATTGTGGTCATATGATGTTGAGCAACAGCCGTCGGGATGGATGGTCGTGCTTGGTGGTTTTGTGCAAGCAGTTGATATCGTCAGTCGGTTGAACCAAATCGAAGGCTTAAACATTCAGTTCTTTTATTGGCTACTAACACATCCAAAACTCGGTATCAGAGCAGCGTGTTGGAGCATGGGTTAGGCCCCATCAGACGAGAGACCTGAGTTCAAAATGGGCGATTTAATATAATAGGTTGGCGCCGAATATAGTGTGTATAAATTAATTATTTTGCCAACAAAATGTATATATATGTCTAACAAGGTTTATTAAAATGAAAACCACAAGCTCTAATTATAGATCCATAATTCAAATAAACGCAGAAAATTTCATAAATGTACTGTAAACGTTGAGGAGTTCCCTTGTCTGGAGCCAATCCTGAACGTGTAGTATCAGGTCATGTTTGTCATTAAAAATGCATTGCCTTGGATGAAAACTTTATGCTAAATTTCGGCTCCGTGGCGTAAGAGGAAATTGGTCTAATTAAGCTTGCAAGATTTGACACGTAACAAACAAATATACAAACATATACTGCAAATTACATAAAAGCTTGTGTAAATATATCAAATATATCCGTCATCATAGATATCAAATGTTTTCACACTGTGTAAGTTGATCAAGAATGCCTGATGAATTAGACAAGATGTTCTGAGTTGATGAATATTCATATTATTAAGTGAAGAAATATAACATCCATTCTGAAGATTCATAATTAATTTGGGTACGAGTTCCAAATAACAGTTTTTATAATGGCGTAAAGTATTTCATGTTTTAACCGCCTTATATATTTTTATTTAACTAAAATAAATGCAAGTTATTATATACGTAATTAGTTTTTTTTATAAGATATTTATTCCTATTACAACTGACTGTATCCTTAAAAAATCCGAAAAAAGGCCCAAAAAAATCGAATCAAATAAAAATAATACCAAACCTATATTGCTTACTGCCTGCCATGATCTACAGTCAAACAAGTTTGTATCGTGCATTACAAATATATTGCATGTTTATTCTCACGGTAGCAAAAACAATAAAATTGCAGACTATTTGCATAATATTAATAAGTCTGGCGTATCACGAGATCTGGCATACGAGTTGCGCGAAGTATTTCAGAGATGCCACACAGAAATACGCCGCTGCAGAGCTTAATACCTTTAATCTTTGACGGGCAATTCAAAGGCGAAGTTTTCTTTTCGTATGGATAAGATATAATCGAGCAGTAATAACATTAGATTACAAATTCTTGCGATAACACAAGTTCGAAATATCACAAATTTTTATAGCGAAACCTTTAAACTTTTGAATTCCGAGATTTTTAAATAAGTTATTTCGTACATATTTGTAAAAAGCCTTAGCATCCAGAAATCCTATAGATTCTCAACGATGGAATGGTTTTTCACTTTCAGGCATCCTCAGCAAAAGAACCTTATTCGCAAACTTATCGCATATATTCTTAATCCTATTCAGCCTGGATATTGGAACCATATCGTATGGATCAATTGTGTTCCAATTCTTTACGGGAATAGTTGACGAATAAATCATATGCCAAGTGGCTATCAGAAGTACCAAAGCCAAGAGATGTGTTGTTGGCCAAGAAACAAGAACTATCAAACCCTCAGCCAGAGTCCATTGACGGCTGGCTCAAACAAGAGCAAGCTAGCCAGACGTGGTTCACGAAGAGATAAAGCCAAAGAGAATATGATCAGTCATATCAATAACTAAGTATTTATAGTATAATCCATCGGAGCCTTAAAAACAAGCAACCAGCCTTTTTCCCCAATTCGCTCATCCCATTAAACAACGATCGGCATTCCGCTATCTTTATGCAATTGCAGTTCAGCCCGTACCTCTATTTACACGGCGCAACTTGGCGTTTCTTTTGATCCTTCTGCCGACGCCATAAGAAATATGTTCAGGACCAATATCTTTGTAATATTTGTAACCGTCATATAAGAGCTTCCAGGCCCGTGCCGTAAACGATTGGATACTATTTTTGGGTTCCCCAAACCCTGAAAATAGACGAAAACTCCACTTATAAGCCAATGACGAGATTGACCCGGTGTAACTCTTGTCGTCTTTGCGTGAGACATCGCTCCCTCGTCCTTACTACTAATAGCACCTGCATTGCATCGGTTATTCTAGGCATTCACTAATGAAGCTCAGTTTCTGGCTCACATGTTACTGTCAAATTATTCGCGGTTGGTATCTAGGCGCGCAATCGTGACGGCTAAACTTATATTAATGTCTGTACGCATGCCTGTGATGGTACCACTGATACAGGAATCTTTAATTATGGTAATCTGGTAAGACACCTTAATGTATTATTTTAAATAATATGGGATATTTGTTTTGATTTATAGCATACAGTGTTTTAAGCGTTAGTATGTGTCTCCGTCACTTTTTTGTTAAATGGAAATAGCTGATTCCTTGTCTTTCTCCCTTTCATTTTGGCTTCCCCTTCTTCCTTCCTTTCTACTTCCCCTTTCCTTATCTCTTTCCACCCTGAAACAGTGTGTTGTTGGTTCACCTGTGGTCCATTAGCGTCAATATTGGGCACTGTTCCTATAGCAATGGATTACTTCCCTTCGTCGTTTCTTTCATGGCAGGCAAGTTAGTGCCCAGTATTTGTAATGTCCATGAGTGGTGATCACTTCTAATCAGGTGAGCGTGACCTTTGCCTGTTTATAACGTAAAGAAATAGCCGACAAACGAGCAAACAAGCTACATTGTTGTCGATCGCCCATGCATATCAGAACCGCGTGTTTCTGTTGTCGCCGTCAGCCTAACGTGTTAAAAAATAAACAAGAAAATAAAATTTAATATTTTTTTTAAT